>PVKA01007802.1:0-76066 GCA_004027165.1 Ctenomys sociabilis | reverse complement strand
ATATATATATATATATATATATATATATATATATATATATATAGTAAGCTTTTAGAATAATCTGTCCGTGACTAATGACATTTAAAAATGAAAGTTTTCATTATTTATTATTTTTACTTTTTTGTATTTTTAGGGAAGGGTCTACAGGGTGTTCAGGGTCTTACTACTAGATCAGACTTGTAGTGATTCTTCTGTTTACAGCCTCCCAAGTTCTAAGATTACAGGCACGTGCCACCATGCCGAGTCTCAATCACCATCTCAGTGTGGCCCAGCATGGCAGGCCTAGGGATTAAACCCCAGTCCCTTGGGGTTTAATCTGCTGAGCTGTTTGGCTGGCCCTAAGTTTCCAGTATTTATAAGGAAGAATCAACACAAGTTAAAATGAGTTATAGGAAGGAAAGAAATAATGGTATCTATTTTAAGCTCAAACTTCAAGTAATGAGGAATATTGTGAAGGACATGCAGCAGATTCAGGGCAAGCTGAAGGGTGATTTGTTGGTTCCAGGTCTAAATTCAAGTTCAGGTATCCTGTGTCTTTACTGAAGGTAGAACTGCTAAATTAGGGGCTTCACACATGGAAGTAGAGATTTGGGGGTTAGGTGTAGGGGTGACACTACCTTAATAACAAGTGGATTTTAAGCATAGTACAGAGGAGTGAAGGTCGTGATTAATGTCAGGTACTAAAGAAATTAGAGGTAAAGATCCATACAATATATAAGTAATGAAGCCAGAAATAGTCTCTAGGATTTTTATTTAGTGAGGAGTCTTCCGATTGTGTGTACACAGAAAAAGAGTAATGCCTAACTATGATGCATTACTCTATTTCTGTTAAAGTTGCAGGTTGTTGGTATGATTAGGAACTTATTTGGAAAGACCACTTCACAGTGCTTCCTATTCTTCAGGCCACCTGTTATGCTAAGATCTAAGAAGAATTCGAGGGAAATTGTCTTAGTTGCTTTTTTCGTTGCTTAGACAAAATACCTGACACCCAAACTTAAGGGAGGACAAAATTTATTTAGCTTACTGCTTATTGAGATTTCAGTCCAGAATTGACTAGCTCCAAGGCAGGATAGCACATGGGCAGATGGGCACCAGTTCATAGTGGCAAAAGACAGCTAAAGCAGCTGGAGAGAAACAGAGAGACAGAGTCTTTTTTTTGTCCTTATATTGTATGCAGACTGCCTAAGCCAGGGCAAGTATAGCATTCACACTCCTAATCCCAGCTTTGAATCACAATTCAATCACAAAATCTCCAAAAAGCTTGTCCCCATGACTTCAAGAGACTTTGAGGGACCATCCAGACACAAGTCATAGCACACATCTTTTGCATGAAGATTTGATGTTCTTTTAGTAACTTTGACTTCACTAATTACCACATTGAGAATTACCATGATATTGAAGGGCCAAGTGCTGTGTAAGTTAAATACAATACTAATGAAACTTGTTTATCTCTTTAAAAGGAGATCACAAACTAGACAGAGAACTTTATGTACCTGGACAGAGTGAATTTAAGGTTGTTGAAAAACCAGATTATTTTATGTTCTAGTTGTGAGAAAAATGATCTTAAGAGAGTCCCTTGACTAATTATTTGTGGAAAGTTAAGTGTTTAAATATGAAGGATTTTTAAATTTTGAAGTGATGGGTAGGCATTTTAGAAGTAAAATCTAACAAGGGAACTTGAATCTGGAAATTACATGTTGCCATTTAGTTTCAGCAGCCAACTTGTTCCTGAGAGTACAGGTGCACTCTTAATTGATTCATTGCTGCTAGGAAATCTATTATAGGATAGAGAGTGCCAATTTTTCTGCTATTATCATTGAACTCTGAATTGTCAAATTAAGACACAGCTGTTTGATGCCTTATCTCAGGAGAGAAGAGCACCTACAAAACACAGACTATAAAATAAGAACTGAGAATGGAGTTAGTAATTTCTTTAAAGAAAATGTATTACCTTGAAAGATAGTATTCTTCTAGTGGTTATGTTGCACTATAGAAGTTACAAAATTCAACCTATATTTGTGGTTTAAAAAAAAAATGTATCAATGAGAAGACATCACAAGGCTGGCCAGATAGCTGAGTGGATTAAAGCCCCTACTTAGGCAGATGCAGGGGTTTGGGGTTTCGAATCCTGGCCTGCCATGCCAGTCCCCAGGGCTTGCTGAGACAGCAGTTGGGTCTAGGTGTGGTGGTGAGCCCTTGTAATCACTGTGCTTGGGAAGCTGAAAAACAGAAAGGATCACTATCAGTCTGATCTTCATAGTGAGACCCTGTACTAAATATGTTTAAAAAAATAAAAGAATCTGCGTGCCAATAAAATCACAACTAGGATTGCTATCTCTGCCTTACAATTTCGTGTTCTTTTGGTTTTAATGGTAAAAGGAAATTTTGCTCTGGGTTTAAATTGGTTAGTTTTATTGCAGACCCTAATCAATATACTTGAGTAAACAGACTCTTACCTGTTTATTTTCAGAATCTTAAGTGCTGTAGTTTGCTTTTGGAACATTTCCTCTTAAAAGAATGTATTATTTTGTTTCTTTTTCACTGGCTAAGCATATAGGACTGGCATGAGGCCTTTAACCCTGTTGCCCACATGGTCAGGACAAAAAAAACTAGCAATCTGTTACAGAAGAACAGAGTAGTGACAAGGAAAATAATTTTCCTGTGGCCAAAGATACCACTGGAGCCTTGCTTGCTGAAGTTGAGGCAGCAGCCATAGCAGAGTGCAGTGAATGGGGAGTAATGTGTGCTGATGGGAAGGAGGCATCTTGCTTGGGGGGTGGGCAGCTTGGCATGCAAGAGAAGGGCACCTGTTGGTCAGTGCTATTTCACTCTGATGTTCCTGCTTAGAAGTTAAGTGAGAATATTATCTCTTTTATTTTTTTTTTCTTGCCTAATGTTTCTCTTATTTTTTGGCTAAGTTTGCTTTTGTTCTTTACTTAAAAACAGGTAAACTTTGTGATCCTGAAGGGAATAACCTAAATACAAATTTAACAAAGTAAAAGTGCCAAAAAATGAGTTAATTGAGCCATGATACTATACTTTCCCTTCTATTGACTTTCTTCAAGGGGTCTTATTCCAGAACGAAGTAAACCCAAAAATCTTGAATCTTAAGTCACTTAAATGTTTTTGTGCATTTGTTAAAGCTGAACTGAAATCTTGGAGGAGATATTTGGTTGTATGTGTGTGTTAAAAAGGAAAAATCAAGTTTAAAGAAAAAACCACTAGACATTGTCAGCAAGAATGACAGAACAAACCAACTCCTGAAAAAGTTCAGCACCTTGCTGAATATGTGTAGTAGAAAGCTAAAAGAAAAACAAAATGCTACTCTTTTTTTTTTTTATATTTTAGGGAAGGATCTACAGGGTGTTCAGGGTCTCACTATTAGATCATACTCTGGTGATCCGCCTGTTTACAGCCTCCCAAGAGCTGGGAGTACTTGCACGCCACCGCACCCAGTCCCAATTGCTGTCTCAGCATGCCCCAGGGGCAGGGCCAGCATGGCAGGCTCCTGGGGATTGACACCCCCCAACCACCCTCACCCCCACCCACCCTGCCTGCTTATAGGCCCTTTAATCCACTGAGCTATTTGGCTGGCCCACAGAATGTTGCTTAACTTAAAATGTAACAAGATTTTTGCAAATCAACTCATTTCATTGGTGAATAAATCCCCTGGTATTGATGTGTATGCAGCCTTGTCCCCTGAATGTCTGGTGCAGTAAACAGCCGAATGTTGCCACACAGGACAGATTCTCCATTTCAGCCAACCCTTAGCAGAGGGGCAACTAGCACAACACCATCTCCCTGGACAAATAATATTGGGATATTTCATTTCATTGATTTGTTTATCTCCTCATAAGTCTCTTCATCAATTTCTATAGTGGTCACGGTTTCTTCTACATCTCCCAGTATCATGTTTAAATGCTCATCATAAGTATGTAATCTGCCTTGAAGCTCTTGGTCATTCTCATTTTCACATAGATTCACTCATCCAGACTGAGTCGTATGAGATCCAGTGGCTCCTCTGTGGTGTTCGTGGTTTGTTGCTGGCCCGCCTTGTCCACCATCTTTCAAATCCTATGTCTTTTCCCCAGAGGAGACATTTGGTTGGTGCCTCTTTGTAGTTTCCCCATATGGGATCCCATCCTTTTGCTTATTTTAGCAGTCTCAGAGTAGACACAGGTTTTCACATCAGATTATTCCCTAGGAAGACTATTTCTTATCAGTTCTTGGGAGGCTGTAAACAGGAGAATCTTTCCTTCTTTCATGGCAGGATGATTGCTCTTATGGTAGTGGCTGTGTTGTGTTGGGAGCCTGGTATATGTGTACTTTATGAAGATAGCATTGAATCCTCCCAGGAGCTCTGATCATTGAGATTCAGATAGAGACTTGGCCCAAGTCACACTTAAAGAATGCTGTATAATTCTTTAGATGTTATTAGTCCTTCACCTTTTTTTTGTGGTTCAGTTTTTTATCCCAGCTCCTAGCATACTTCCAGCATTTGGCAGGCACTTAATAAATATGATAATTAACTATGCATCTAGCTCAATGACTGCATGCTTTTTTTTTTTTTTTTTTTTAGTACCGAGCTGCCTTTCAAATAATACTTTCCTATAGCATCCTCTACTTTAGGACAATTTCCTGGCTAGTCTTTTTTTTCTGTTTTTCCATTTTGAGTGTTTTCTTTCTGCTCATCCTTTGTTCACATTCCTCAGGACTCTGTATTAAGTTTTTATTCTATGTACTATTTGTATATTAATCAGCTTTCTTGTCACCAAAATACAGCACCCACAATTTAAAGGATGAGAGGTTTGTTTGTTTATTGTATTTTATTTTAGAGAAGGGTCTGCAGGGTGTTCAGGGTCTCATTATTAGATCATACTCTAGTGATCCACCTGTTTACAGCCTGCCAAGAGCTGGGAGTACTTGCATGCACCACCATGTCCAGTCTTATTTGCTGTCTCAGCGCACCCTGGGTCCCTGTGCCTGCTTGCAGGTGCTTAAATCCACTGAGCTATTTGGCTGGCCCTAGGATGAGAGGTTTAATTTGCTTATGGTTTCAGACCATGACCAGCTGGCTCCAAGCCAGAATCATCATGGTGAAAGTACAACCAAGCAAAGCTGTTTAGTTCTTGGCCTAAATGCAGAGCAGTATATACTATATGATCCTTTGCCTCTTCCTCTCTGGCACTTTTCTCTGCTCTCCTTCTATGTATAATACCAAGATCTGCTGTCAGTGGAAGTGGTAGCTGAGGCCCCTTTGAAGCTTAGCTGCAGTGGCTTTTGAGTGCCTTGATGGATGAGCATAGTGAAAAGAATCTCAAAGAACCAGTTCCTGCTTGAGCAGGAGACCCAGGGACACTCAAAAGATTGGTGCTTTTTTACCCTTGAGCCTGGGATGGTTAATTGTTTTCCTTAGATGATAGTAAAAATATCAGATATATAAGCTTTATATCATTTCCAGATGTATGAACATAAGTAGGAGCTGGAGAGATGGCTCAGTAGAATAAGCGCTTCCCTGGCAAGCGCAAGGGCCTGAGTTCAATCCCTAGTTCTGCTAAAAAAAAAAGAACTTGAATGCCTAAGAGCTAACCCAGATTGCTTAGAAGATCAGATTTGACAGAGAGATGTGGAGGGCTATAAGCAAAGCTTCTGGCCTCATTTTTGCATCTGTGTCACAACAGTCTGCCAAGACCCTCAGTTCCCACTGGCCTTTTAACCTCCATTGCTGAGGCTGCCACAGCTTGTGGCAGAAAGAGCAGGGATGAGTTAGGAGTTCATTTAGTCATGCTTGCATGTTCATGTGTTACATCTGGCTCTATTTCAGAAGAGTTGAAGAGACAGCCACAGTCTCTTAGAGATGGGAGAAATCTTTAAAAATTTCATCATTCAGGAGCCAGGGAGATGGCTCAGTAGAATAAGTGCTTCTCTGGCAAGCCTGTGGGCCTGAGTTCAATCCCTGGTTCCACCAAAAAAAATTTCATCATTCAACCCTTCGTTTCATTGATAAATAAACTGCCTTCATTGAATATGAGAACTGCTTTGAACTAAATAAATAGTAGTGGTATATTTGATTGTCATATTCCGTCTCAGGCAGTATTAATTTCATTGGGACTGTGGTATTGCCTTGAAACCGTATTCCTGAGTTAGTTAAGAAAAGAATGAATGACTTAAGTTTCTCAAAAGAAGAGGGTAGTGGGAGAGGGAAGCAAACAGATACAGCTAGTAGGTTTATAGTAATGAAACTAGAATACCTAGGTCATTTTCACTAAGTCCTAGTCACAAAACTTGTTATTTTATAATAAACTCATAGATTCATTAAGTTCCATATATCTGAAAATATATGCACTTTAAAAAATGATTTTCAGATGCTGTTGGATATGATTAACTTTAATATTTTATTTTGTAATAAAACATCATTCTGAATTATAAAGGAGACTATGTCCCAGGATCAATTATAAGCATAACGTGCTTCAAGAAGACTGATGTATGTATTTATTTTTTAAGATAGGGAGTTTTTGCTTGAACAAAGAGTATTTCACTTTAATAAATCATTGACAGCCAAGGCATACCTCAGTGGAAGAAAACTTACCTAACATGCATGAGACTCTGGATTCAATCCTGGTGCCACAGTCCATCAACTGATATACTGATATACATTACATTAAGGATGAACCTTAAAAACAGGTGAGATTTTGCATATATTTATATTTAAGACTTAAGTTACAAAAGATTCTAGTCTGTAAATTTTTTTTTTTTTTTTTTTTTTTTTTTTTTGTGAGACAGGGTGCTGCTGTGCAGTTTAGACTGGCCTTGAACTCATTAAATATTCCAGATGGCCTCAAACTGCACATCTCCCTGCCTCAGCCTCCTGAGTGCTGGCATTACGGTTGTACTTTACAGTGCCTCTTTCTCATCTTTTTAAAGGTCATACTTGACAATTATATGTGTGTTATAGGTACCTTATTCTTTTAAATTGATTTTTTTCTTATTTGGATATATGGGCCTTACTGTTTTACGAGGGCCAGGGAAATAGTTTAGCAGAATAAGCGCTTCCCTGAGTTCAATCCCTGGTTGTGCCAAAAAAAGAAAAATAAAAAAATATTATGTAATTCATGCTTCTTATTCAGTATTCTCTGTTTTATCACTTCAGAACAGAACTTTGATAACAATAATTCAAACTGAGTCTTGGCTAACAATAATCTCAATTCCTTGTAAGCTGAAATTCAAAAAAAAATATTAGCTTACTTTTCATATTGAAATTTCTCCATAGTCAGGCATGAAGCACACACCTATAATCCCAGCATTTGGAAGTGGTAAGAATGGGGGTAGAGGATAGGGACTTCTCTTAAATTTGAGGGCAACTTGAGCTACATAACAAGACTGTCAAAACAAACCACCACAGTTAAAAACACAACAAAAACTTAATAATTTTATTTCTGTAAGACAATAAAAATACTATAGGGTTCTTTTTTAAAAAGAAATCAAAACATTATGCCTATCTTAAGCTGCTAAACTAGAGGATTTATGTTTAACTATATCTATATTACTGCAGTTATACCTGACTAAGAAATACACTGGGGATGTAGTTCAGTGGCACAGCAAGTACCTGGCAAGTTTGAGGTCCTGAGTTCGATTCCTGGTACAAAAAGAAACCAAGTAGTAGACTAGTTTCTTCTTTGGGAATTTTTTATGTAGCACCAGAGCTTACATAGTTGGCACTTGAAAACCTTATCTCTTTCTTTTCTTTTTTTTTTTTTTGTACAGTCTTATTATGCAGCTTAGACTCACAGTGATCCTCCTGTTTTCTGCCTCCCTAGTGCTGGGATTTTAGGCATGCACCACTGTGCCCAGACTCCATCTGCAGGTCAGTGTGCCCAGGGGAAGGGCCGACGCAGCATACAGTGCCAAGGATCAAACTCTGGCCCCTGCACCTACCTAAGGGTGAGCTTAGTCTGCTGAGCTGTTTCAGCTGCCCTTTTAAAACCTTATGCTGTAGGTCTTTTATTCTTGTGCAGATTTGCATGATTCCTTCCATGTATATTTGGAACAAGTGGAGTAATTTTTTTTTTTTTTTAGACAAGATCTTGTTATACAGCCTAGGCTGACCTTAATCATATAGCATTCCTCTAGCCTTAGCATCCTAAGTGCTGGAATAACAGGTGTGGGTCACTCAGCTCAATATGGTCTTGAAACTTAGGGTGCCTAGGATCTGGCTCTGGGTTTGGCACAATGTATTGGGTTTCTCCAAATAATATGCTCAAAAAAATTTAGGTGTATCTACTATGACCTGCTTCCTCAGCTGTTCCCCTAATTACTCAAATTAATGAAATCCAAATCTCATTCTGTGTTAGAATATGTTGGTTTTAATGCAAATGCTCCTCTCAAATGCATATTTTCAAGGACTTTCTTAGATCGTACCAGTAGTTGTCATTGTTACTTTTTTTTTCTCATTACTAAGACAAAATAATTGATACCCAAAGTTAAAGAGGGAAAGGTTTATTTAGCTCTTGGTTTGTGGAGGCTTGAGTCCATACTTGGCTGACTCCAAGGCAGAAGGGAAGAAGGGCAACAGTTCATGACAGTGGAAAGTACCAAAAGCAGACAGAGCACAAAGAGAGGAGAAGCAGAGAGTAAGCCTCTTCTCCTCCCTTATACTGTATGCAGGTTACCCACCCTTGGTGTAGCACTCACACCTAAAACTCCAACATTGGACCATGAATCATAAACTGTAGAATCCTACTCCATGACTGCTTGAGGCATCTAGGGGACATCTAGACACAAACCACAAAGCAGTCTACTGCAGGGTTTTCTTTTATTTTTACTGGGAGTCACACTCAGAACCTCACACTTGCCAGGCAAGCGCTGTGCCACTGAACTATATCCTTGGCCCAGTTTTCTGCTCTTGTAAGGATGAGTGGAGGGTCTGTGCAGCTCATCACTGAGAGGACTGGGTCAAAGAATTGGGGTAGAGGGTAGGGACTTGTCTCCCTTACTTTTCTTTCCTTGCTGAGACAAAATATCCAATGCTCAAAATTAAGGAAAGAAAGGTTTATTTAGCTTAGTTTGTGGAGATTTCAGTCCATACTCATCTGGATCCAAGGCAGAATGACACATGGCAGAGAGCAGCAGTTCATGTTGGAAAACAGAAAAAACAACAAGAGCAAAAGGGGAGGAGCTGTAACAGAAAGCAAGCCTCTTTCCCTCCTTACTATTATATGCAGGCTTTAGGAAGAACATCTAGACACAAACCATAACAGGACTTGATAGGTCCTCACTGTAGTGAGAGAAGAGTGTTTTAGATCTGGGAATGAGGAAGAGTACAATGAACCTTGTGCTACTGGATTGAAATACTATGATTGATTCAGTTTTTACATATTTAATATTATTCAAATTGCTGTGTGAGGTGATACACACCTATAATCCCACTTGGGAGGCTGAGGTAGGAGCATCACTGTGAGTTTAAGGCCAATCTGGGCTACAAAGTGAGTTTGAGGATGGCCTAAACTACATGGCAAGACTGTCTCCAAAAGAAATAATAAACGTTCAAAAAATAATATTCATAATAATGTAATTCAAATTACTTTTAAATTTTAATCAAATGATTTTTAAATATAAAATTAAATTATAGATCTAGCTTAAAATGATGGGATATAAGTTTATAATTGGAACCAAACATTACATACTGCTTAAAAGCGTTGGTAAAGTTTGCTAAGCTTTATAAAGAACCATGAGGTTTACAAGCCAGTTCTAGAAGTTTAAGGAAGAACTGATTTCTAACTTTTCAACTTTATAAGTTGCATGCTATAAAGTAGAAAATAAATCTTGTAAGTAGGCCTGTTGTACACGAAATTTCTATAAGTGTGTAATGAAAGTTTTTAAATTTTGAAAGGACAAGATCATACATATGTAGACTACCAGGGTCTACTAGTTTTAGCTCTGAGTTTTTAGGACTATATATAAATTTATGTGTGTGCATATTTTTTTCCTGGAGCAAGAGTAGTTTTTATAAATTTCACAAAGGAATAGATATTCCAAAAAATATTGGACCTTTTGGTTTTGTTTGGACTTTAATACTGGACGTGGAACCCAACACTCTGCTGCTGAGCTGCATTGTTGTCTGTTGTTAAAATTCTAAGACAGGGTCTTACTAAATTGCCCAGACAGGAATTGAGCTTGAGATCCTCCTTCTCATCGCAAGGTGCTGGAATTACAGACATCTACAATGCTTTCTTAAAGGATGGTGGGAAATTGAGAAGGTCTCCATGAGTTCATTCTTAGAAAAAAATCTATCACCTACATTAATGGAGCATGAGTTAGAATCACATACAGATCTTAGACTAGTGGGCAAATATTTGGAGAATGAATATTTTATTGAATGCCAAGAAGAAAAAAGCACACTCATATATTGACTTACATCATTCTGGCAACAGAGCTAGAAAGTAAATATTATTCCTCTTGTGCTAAGGAGGAAACTGAAACTCAAATTTAAAAGCTTACCGAAGGTCACAGGCTACCAAGTGGCCATTTAGACTGCAGGGCTTCTCTCTGCACTTTTCATACACTTGTCCCCGGCTGAGTTCCTAGGTTGATCAAAGTAGAGCCTGGCTCCTCTTCTCCAAAAATGAGGGATCGGGGCAAGTACAGTATACGAACTATAAAATGAATATGACTTCTGGCTTTTAGATTATAATAATGGAATTCTCTTAGATATTCCCTATACTTGTTCATTTTCTCTTTTTAAAGTCCTAATGATAGCTGAATGTGATATTACAGCATATGCCTGTAATTTCCAACATTCAGGAGGCTGAGGCAAGAGGATTTCTGTGAGACTAGACTGTCCTACACAGTGAGACCTTGTCTCAAAAGCCAAAAATAAATAACATAAATGCTAGGAATGCTTTCAGTCCCCAGTTTCGGGAAAAAAAAGCTAGGGATATTGACTTTTTGTAATGTCAGGTATTACCAACCTTGGCTCTAAAATTTGAGTCTGCTAGTAGACTTCAAAACAAACTCTACTTACACTGCCTCATGCATGCATCTGTGTAACAGGTGCCATCTCATACAGATGGAAGAGTTGGTGAGTGATGATGACCGCAGGATGGAACCTGGGGCATTGTATATGCTAGACAAGGCTAGACATGTGTGATTGAAAACCTTGATAATAACAGGGAAAGGTATATATACACTTCTTACTTTCTTTAGAAAATGGTGAAGATAAACTTAAAAGTGCTTGATTCTCTAGAAAACTCTATCAAAAACCACCTTCTTTGCCACTTACCTGCTTTTCCCCTAGAATTGCTTTGCCTTTAAATACTATGTGGTAGCACTCCTTTTCAGTTACAAGGGAAAGTTATGAGTTCATAGTGTCATATCAACCCTATGCATCTAACATGTTACACAGAGCAAAACACTATTCAAAATTAACTGATCTAAAAGCTTTCATAATTTTAAAGAAATTTTTTTAGAGTCATTCTTTGGTGTAACTGTGATTTTGGATGCTTTTTATAAAATTGTTTTTTTAAAAACAAATGTAACCTGGCAAGTGAAATCTGCCAAAATGAAAAGCTTTAGTCTAGATTTTACAAAACATTGAAGGTATTTTTTAATCAGATTGAAGTTATTAAATAGCAAGCAGGTTTTGAGTTTTAAGGTTTTCTTAGGGTCTGAAGATTGCCTGTGACCAGCAATTAAATAGATTTTTAAAGGTATTAGTCAAGAATGGGGAGGGTCCTGGGATCAAACCCAAGGCCTCACATATATTAGACAAGTACTCTATCACAGAGCTATACCCCAGCTCAAGATTTTTTACTTTTAGCAAAAAAGGGCATTTTGCAAGCAAATGGGGCCTATTTGCCAGTTATTGCACACTGACTGTAGCATACATACAGTTAAGTTCCTTGATGTACAACATACAGCAAAAGAGACTTTTTTTGAGACATAGTTTTTCTGTTTCCCTTGAACTTAAGGTCTTTCTGCCTCAGTGATCTGAGTAGTTGGAATTATAGGCATGCAAACCCACCCCATGGCTGAGAATAAGTCTTTGAAAGTAATTATATAACCATCAGAGTAGCTGGCTTAAAGTAGGTGTTTCATGATTCCTTCATGAAGTGTTCTTGGGGTTGAGATGGGAGATGGAAAGTCATTTACACAAAGGATGCTTATAGGAGACTTCACATGGCAGTGGTAATTGGACTTTCAAGGTCAGTGTGGTCCTGATTGGGCAGGAGACAGAAGAGTGGGAGAGGTCAAGCTTTGGGGGCTTGTCACTGAGTAACTGTGACAGTTAACAGTGACACACAACCACCCAGTTCTCCTGGGCTGCCCTCACAGTGTTCTTATGGAACTAGCAAGATTGTGATTCTCTTGAGGTTTATAGGTTACAAAAAAGCCACACTCTTGGGGTTTGGTTTTGCATTTGAGGTCAGTCAAACTCTGAGGACCTTTCAGTTGAGTGGCATGTTAGAATGTAAGCAACTGACTTACTTTCTCTTAGCTTTAGTTTTCTCATCTTTAAAAAGTACACCAGTCAGAAGTTGCAGAGCACTGTGAAGAGTAAATGAAGTCATGTGAAGAAGAGCACAGCACATAAATGATTGCTATTCTTCTGGTTGTTATTGGCAGTGGTGGTTGTACTGGAGATAGTGATATATTGTTTATATCAATGAAGAGAGCTTTCTTTATCCTAGAAAATCCATAGTACAAAGTAGTTGTGCAAGTATTTGTAATTTTTGTTTTCATCCTGCATGTTTGCCCTTGACTTTGTGTAATATAACTGCACTTATCTTCTCCCTTTATTCTTTGACTTTTTGCCCTGAATCCTTGACACAGGCACATAGAGGAACTATGTCTCTCGCCTCTAGCAGACACCAGGGAGCACAATGACACTTTCTGCATAAGTCTTTGGTTTGTGTGAGTTTTTATTTTTGCTGCTGCTGCTGTTGTGTTTTTGAGACAGAGTTTCACTGTTTAGTCCAAGCTGGCCTTGAATTCACTAGGTAGCCCAGGCTTGTCTCAACTCACAATGGTCTACCTGCCTCAGCCTCTTGAGTGTTAGGATTAAAGGCATTTGTCACCACGTGTGGCAGAAGTCTTCAAAGAATATCTAATTCCTTCATTATCCTAGTCTTCCAAGAAGTCACCATTGGCCATTAAGTTCAATTAGTACAGGTTGCAAGAAGATTTTTTATAAGTCTTGATTCAGTTAAGAATCTTTTCTTAAGAAACATCACTCATGAGGAAATCTGGGCTTGGTGATACTTGTCTAGGCAAGTGGTTAGTGACCAAACTGGCACTGAATGTTTTCTTCACTCCTAGGCTAGGACTCTTTTCTAAATAAGTGCCACCTGCCCTAACCAAGTACAGCTATGCACTGAATCTGTATTGATCTGAAGAGTTGAGACAAGCTGGGCCTCATGGTGCATGCACATCTGGAATCCTAGCATTCTTGGAGGCTACAGCAGGAGGAGTATAAGTTCAAGAATAACCTGAGCAACTTAATGAGACCCTGTCTCAAATATTTTTTTCTTTTTAACACCCAAACCCCTGGTCTCAAATATTAAAAAATAAAAAAGAGCTTGGGATATAATTTAGAGTGAAGACCCTGGGTTCTGTGCCCATTGCTAAACAATAACAACAACAACAACAATAATAATTGAAAGCTGGGGAGATAGCTCAGAGACATAAGCACTTACCTGGCAAGCACAAAGTCCTGAATTCAATCCCTGGCCCCACATGCTTTGCAGGCCCTAGAACCTCAGGTGCACAGACTGCACCGGCCCTGGAACCCCCAGCTGCTTCCTGTCAACCTGGCCCCAGAACTGGGCATGGTGGCACACGCCTATAATCCTAGCACTGGGAAGGTTGAGAAAGAAGGATCTCTTAAGAGTTTGAGACTAGCCTCAGGATATCTGAGGCCATCCAGAACTGATTAGAGAGACCTTGCCTCAAAAAGAAAAATTGGAGTGGCAAAAAGCAGTCATATGAGGAAATATTTCCTAGAGGAATGACTTTTTAATTTTAAAAAACAGCTTTTGGAAGTATAATTCACCTACTCTGCAGGCTTTTATTATATTCACCAGTTTTACAACCATTACCAATCAATTTTAGAACATTTTTCTTACTTATTGGTTGTACAGATTAGTGGGGTTCATTTGGCAAACTTGTACATGCACATAACATATTTAGATTACTTTCACAGACATGTATGTATCACCTTTTGATCACTTATATACATAGGTATCCTCATCACCCCTTGTTTCCTATTGGGGGTTCGCTGTGTGTAATTTATTTTACTTCATCTATGTCCCATTACCCACCCTTACTTCACTTTCTCCTTTTCTGATGCCCCCTCTTGTCTGATAACTATCTCCCTTCTACTTTGTCATCTTGTTTAGATTCCACATGTTTAGGAGAACACTCAGTTGTTTGTCTTTCTGAATCTGGCTTATTTCATTTGACGTGATGGTCTCCAGATCTATCCATTTTCTTGCAGATGACAGAATTTTGTTCTTCCTTGTGGCCAAATAATGCTCTATTGTGTGTATGTGCCACACTTTATTCATCTGTTGAGAGCATCTAGGCTGATTCCTTATCTTGGCTATTGTGAATTGTTCACTAGAAGACAAGGGCATCAGGTATCCTTGTGGTGTGGTGGCTTTTATTGCTTTGGGTATATACCAAGGAGTGGTACAGCTAAATCCAACAGTAACTCTGTTCTTAATTTTTTGAGGAGCTGGTGATATAGCTCAGTGGCACAGGTGTCTGCTTGGCAAGCGTAAGGTACAAAAACAAAAAAAATTTTTTAAGACTAATTTTTCTGAGGAATTGACTACTAATTTGTATTCCCACTGGCAGTACAGGAGTTTTCCCTTCTTCCCCCACCCTGTGTTTTTAACCAATTTATGTTGTTTTCCTGTATTCTTGATAGTAGCCATTCTTTTTTTTTTTTTTTTTTCAGAACCAGGATTGAACTCAGGCCCTTGTGCTTGCCAGACAAGTGCTTATTCTACTGAGCTATCTCCCAGCCCCAGTAGTAGCCATTCTGACTAGAGTGAGGTGGGATCTCAGTGCAGTTTTGATTTGCATTTCCCTAGAACATTTTTATTACCCCGAACAAATCCCTACCTCTCTTAGACATTACTGCCTCCTCACCCTACCCCTGGACAATTTCTGATCTTGTTTTTGTCTGTGGATTTATTTGTTCTGGACATTTTCTACAAATAGAATCATATAATATGTGGTCTTTTGTGCCTAGGGTCCTCCATGTAGCACAGTTTTCGTGATTCACTATGTTGTAGTGTCTTGCCGTCTTACTGCCACATATTGTATTGTGTGGCTTTGTCACACTTCATCTGTTAATAGACACTAAGATATTTCTACTCTGTATATTATGAAAAATGCTACTGTCAATGCATGGATATTGGTTTTTGTGTAGAAATATGTTTATGCTTTTCTTGGATGTTTGTTGGGAGTAGAGTTGTTGGATCATAGCAACTCTCCATTCATTTGAGGAACTGGTGGAGAACCTTCCAAAGGGGCTGTACCGGTTCATATCGCTGCCACATTATATAGGATTTCAGCTTTTCCACATTCTCAACTCTTACTGTCTATCCTTTTAAAAAAAATTACTGTAGACATCCTAGTGGGTGTGAAATGGTATCACAGTTTTGATAGTTTGATATTTTTTTCTTGATACTTAGGCTTTAACCCAGGGCCAGATACATCCTCTGCTGCTAGGCCATACTTCAGCCCTCACATTATGATTTCTAGTTCCTTAAGGTGAAGGTATCCAGCACTTGCTTAGATAAGCACAGGGACCAGGGTTTGGTCCCTGGCTCTGCATGCTGTGCTGGCCTTTCCCCCTGGGTGCACTGAGCAGGCGATGGAGTCTAGGAATGGTGGCACATGCCTGTAATCCCAACACTACGGAGGCAGAAATCAGGAGGATCACTACGAGTCTGGGCTATGTAATGAAATCCTGCACACACAAAAAAAAATGGAAGTCCCCCCCGTTCTGACAAAGGAAAAAAAAAAAAATGAAAGTGTCCTGTATTTTTTCAGAAAAAATATCTATTCAGGCCCTTTGCTTTTTAATTGGATCATTGTTTTAATATTGACTTATAACAGTTCTTTATATCTTTTGTAGATATACGTTAGGTGTATATTTATAAAAATTTTTCCCCATTCTATAAATTTCCTTTTCATTTTCATAAGTATTGCCTTTAAAACATAAGGAGTTTTTGGTTTTTGAGACAGGGTCTCCCTGTGTATTCCAGGCTGAACTTGAGCTCACTATGAAGCCCAGGCTGGCCTTAAACTCACAGTGATCCTCCTACCAACACTTTCCAAGTTTTGGTATTATAGGGATATACCACCATGCCTGACTTGGAACATATGTTTATAATTTTGATCATGTTCTGTTTTTTCTCATCTTTTAGTATCATACCTTATAAACTTGCTTCATCCAAAGTAACAAAGATTTAAATCCATGTTTTCATTTTAGAATTTAATTTTTTTAAGCTCTCACATTAACATTTCATCCTATTTGTCTTTAACACATAACTGTGCAGGTTTTTGTACTCATCCTTTATTCTATTTTAATTTTTTAATGCATTTGGTTGTTACAGGGTATCAGTATCCAGCTTGGACTCATAGTGATCCTCCTGCTTTCAGTCTCCCCAGTACTAGGATTACAGGCATAGGCCACTCCACCCAGACTCTGGCCCACTCAGCGCTCCTAGTACTTGCCTACGCTTGCTTAAACAGGCATTTTAGTCAGCTAAGCTATCTTACAGGTCCCCTATTTTAATTTTTAACACAGAGTTTTAGTTTAAAACATTTGAGTCTTTGATCCATTTTGTACTTGAGGTGAGGTGAGGCCCAACTTTGTTCTTTGGTAACTGTGTGTGATGATGAAGAAACCAGTGTTCAATGGCTAAGGAAGTTATCTTGTCATTAACCAGTAGAGCAGTGACCCAAATCCAGTTCTGCCTGGTTTTTTATACGACCATGACTGTGGGCAGAGAGAGAGCTAGGAGAGAAATGGTATATTAGCAGTGAGTGCAAGATTATTAGACACATGAGCATTTTGAGATTTAATTCCAAAAATGTGACAAGTCCTGAGAATGATGATTGCAGGAATGCAGTGGAACAGTGCCCTCTGTTCATAAGGTCAGAGGATACCCACTTTACTAACAATCCCAGAAGAGGGAGATTCTAGGAAGACAGTGACAGACTGCTGTGTCCATTTTTTGTTGTCATCCTGGAGACTTTCATCCGAAATGGGAAAGAAGAGGAAAACCAGCAAGGTTTGTGTGGAGCAGAAGTAAGGGCAGGAGGCTGAGGATGACAGCTAGTGGAGAAGGGTGGATGTGGCTTCGCTACAAAAAGGCAGCTGTAAAAAAAAATAAAAGAAAAGGCAGCTGTGAGTATCAATTCTCATAGTCTATGCTCCTTGAAGATTTACTGAGCTTGCTGAGGGAAAACCTGGGCTGAGTTGGGCTCTGCCTCCTTTGAATGCTTTATAATGAAACTGTGGTGTCTGAGCACCTTGCACTCTTCATTTTATTTTGTTTTGTTTGTGGTGCAGGCACTGAATGAAGGACCATCATAGTATATCCTTAGTGGGGTGTGTGTGTGTGTGTTTAGTTTTGTTTTGTTTTGTTTTGAATTTTGAGACGGGTTTTGCTAAGTCACTAAATTACTTAGACTGGGCTGAAACTTGTGATCCTTCAGCCTCTCAGTATGCTGGGGTCACGGTATGTACCACTATGCCTGGCTGATTTTTAAACTGATCCAGACTGGAAGTAATTTTTATTGGCATTTTCATTTTTGTTTTAATGATTACATAATTATAGATATTTATGAATACTTAGGATAACTCAATACAGTATACAATTGTTAACAGTCCTTGAATGCTGTGCTTCTAATGGATAAGCTGAGAATTCTCAGGAGTTGGAAAGTTGTTGGTACTGTATGCCTCTAATCGTACTAGAAAAAGCATGTACAAGAACAGAGCAGAAAGAGTTTTATTCTTTGACCTACCTAGTGCTGTTACCTTTTTGACAAACAAATGCAAATTTCAAGTTCTGTCACTCTTTTGCCACCACTATTGCTACCAGGCAGTGGACATGCTTCTCTCGGATGGAGATTAGCTGTTGGAGATATCATCAACTGGCACAGAGAGCAAAGGACTTTGCACTCCAATTCTGAGGAGCATCCTCTGCAGGAGCTTCTTGGTGACTTCTATCAAGGAGATTAGATGTAAGATAAAAAGAGTGAGGAGTAAGGCAGCTGGTTAGTATATGCTGAGATCATAGTGACCTCAACTGTGTCTTATGTGCACTGCTCTGCTTCTTAGAAATAGCAGGGCTGAAATTGCCGAAAAAAAAGGACTGTTGAGTTGACAATAGTGAACACTGTACCAAGTTTGCATGCAAATATATATGTGTATGTCCATGTTTAATAGAGGTGCAGGAGTATTAGTATTATTCTTCATCCAGTTTGCCCCTCTCTTAGATAGTGTTTAGGATCAGGGCTCTGAAACTAGTTTGTTCAGGTTTCCAGAATCCTTCCTTGTGCATTACTAATAAGGCATGAAATTTGGCTGTTGTGTATGGAAATTCTGAAAAAATTCTTAGGCTGTTATTATATGAAAGTTAGAAGTTCATGGGCAGACTGCTTGCCATGAATTCAACCCAACCCAGACTGGACCCCTGATGTTTGATAACATTGTACACAGAGCTTGGACTGCCCCTCTCCAGGGTCAGGTCAGTTTACCAGGGAGAAGCAGGCCTGACCTGTTTTTCATTAGCCCAAGCAGAAATTCACCCACAGAAATGTGATTTCTATAGTTTGCTCCTGAGCTTTTTAAAACATAGTATAGTCTATGAAGCCAGGAGTGGTGATACATACCAGTAATCCTAGCATATGGGAGGCTGAGGCAGGAGGATTGCTGTGAGTTTAAGATCGGTCTACACTACATAGTGAGCCCCTGTCTCAAAAAAAAAAAATGTTTATATGAAGGATGTAATGCTACCTTTTGTAAAGTCATTGTTAAAATTTTCAATTGGTAATAGAGTGCTTGCCTTGCATGTGCAATGTTCTGCCTTATATCCCCAGCACTAGGGGAAAAAAATTCTGTTAGGTTTTTTTTACATATGAGAGTATATGCAGATTTATTCTTTAGTTAAATGTTCTGACAAATTCTTCAGCATTTTTTAATGACTAAAGAAAAACTGTAATATCATCATGTCTCCATTTTTGATTACCAAGTATTGAATAGCCTTTTGCTTATCTGTCTTCTTTCTATCTTATCTATCTATAATTTATTTTTTAATTGTAGTTTTCATTGTAGTATTTAAAAATTTATGTGTCATCTCAAATTAGTTTCTAAAGGTAAAGTAGCTTATGAGTTAGTAACTCTTATGGCAGAGTTTCATGATAAATACAAAGATCCACTCCAGGCTATAGTGTCCTAATGTCAAGCCTGGGCAGAGATGGACATTTTGAAACATACAGCAGTAAAACTGAAGGGTCAAATGTAAAAAGTTAACTCTCTTAAAAAAGAATTACAGTTCTAGTGAGACCCTGTACCAAATACATAAATGGAAAAAAAAATTTTTTAAAATACAGTTCTGAATCTTCTATATTTTTCCTTCACAGTTGACATTCAGCATCATAGGGTTCACATACCCAGTGACTCCAATCCCATGGCTGTGGACACTTGGTGCAGTGGAATGAGTATTTCCTCTGCATACTGAGTCTCCAGGTTCCATGTGTGTTTTCCATCAGTGTTCACTGAAACTGTAATCTCTGTCAGTTGGCAGTTTGTGTATTTTCAGATCTGAGTATTAGATAGTATTAGAAGACTATGATAAATTTGTGAAGTATAGTAACGATGTTGTAGTTATCTAAGAAGGTGACCTTATACTTTGGAGTTATATACTGAGGTACAGGTATTTTGGTGTCACTTAGTTGGTAGAGCTGTTATAATAAAATACCTTATATCCAGTAATTTATAAACAACAGAGATTTCTCACAATTTCAAAGGCTGGGGTGTCCAAAGTCAAAACAGACTCAGTTTCTGAGGGCTTGTTCTTCATGGAGTGTGCCTTCCTTACTTCTTTTTTTTTTGCAGAACCAGGGATTGAACTCAGGCCCTTGCACTTGCCAGGGAAGTGCTTATTCCACTGAGCCATCTCCCTGGCCCCATGCCTTCTGTCTTGTTGCAGGCATCCACACATGCAGAGGGAAAAGAGCAGCTCCTACAGTATCTTCTACTAAGGCAGTACTCCTACTTGTGAGGCTTTTTACTTAATCACTTACCAAAATCTTATACCCAAAGGCCCTTTTATTTTTAAACCAGAATCAAGGTAAGTTACATTGCCCAGGCTTGGCTCAAACCTGCAATCCCAGATGCCAGGATTACATCACAGGCTCTTACTACTAAAACATTGGGTATTAGTTCCCAGCATGTGAATTGAAGGAGAGGACATGAGTCACTGGCATTTAGGCCACAGAAGTATGGAGTATCATAGATGATTTACTTTTAGTGGTTTAGCTGCACTATGTATGTGTTTAGCTAATGTATCACCTGAACATTAATATTCATTAAACAGTTGACATTTAGCAATGTAACTTGTGTATGTGTTCTTGTAATTTTTATATTATTTATTTAGTTAGTATGTGTGTCTGTATGTATGTATTTATTTATTTAATGTGTTTTGTGCAGGGTCTCACTACATAGCTCGGACTCGTAGTGATCCTCCTCATTTCAAGCCTTCCAGTGCTGGGATTACCGGTATGCGCCACCATGCCCTGACTTGGTCGCTGGCTCAGTGCACACAAGAGCGGAGCCTGTGTGGCATGTGGTACTAGGAATTGAACCCCGGTCCCTGCACTTGCCTAAGGAGGTGCTTAGTCCACTGAGCTATCTTGTCAGTCCTGTAATGTTTTTTATTATACTTCCAACAAACAGAACAATAAAGAGAATAACATAATTAACACCAGACTTTTTCAGACTTGGTGTCTTGCTATTCTGGTTTCAGATAGTTTACTTTTGTGTGCGATGCCTCAATTTGATTGACTTCCTAGAGACCACTATCCTAAAATTATTAGGATTTTTCATCAGTATATACTTTTTCATCTAGCTATAATGCAAGTATAAATTTTGCATCGCTTCCAGATAGGGATGCTTTCTAAGAAATGAAATTTTGTTGTTGCAAGAATATCTTTGTGTTACTCAAACCTGGACAGTGTAGGACAGCCTGCATTGCTGGGCTGTAGGCCTGGGCAGTATACTAAATGCTATGACCAGTATAACACAGTGCTGTCTGTGTGTCTAAGTATATCAAACACAAATAGGTACGCTTCAAGTTAGAATAAGCTGTGAAGGGTAAAGAATAGTTTGCCTGTTTGGGGCTGGATATGCGTAGGACAAATCTGAGTGAGTGAAGGCCAGTCATTTTGTATACTGCCATAGACCACAAACACTATGTGCTCAGGCTACACAAGATGTATATATATATAAGTTTTCTTTGGTGATACATTAACTTGTCATGACTTGTTTTACTTATAAACTTAAAAATTTTTCATCATCTTATTTTGTAATAAGAGTGTGAAGTACAAACACATTCCATAAATGGGCAAAATAGTTTCTTTATATCCTTATTCTAAAAGCATTTTTCAGGGCTGGGGAGATGGCTCAATGGAATAAGCGCTTCCCTGGCAAGCACAAATACCTGAGTTCAATCCCCAGTTCTTCCAATAATAATAATAATAATAATAATAATAATAATAGCATTTTTCTATTAAGGCTTTTTAACTTTTTTTTTTAAAAACTGAGGTACAAGCATGAACATTAGCCTAGGCCCACACAAGGTCAAGATCATCAGTATTACTTTCTTCTGCCTTATCTTTCTATCTATCTCTGGGATGTCTGCAATGGTAGCAATATCCTGGAGCCATCACCTCCTGGGGGGGACAGTGCCTTCATCTGGGATCCTCCTGAAGGACCTGCCTGAGGCTGATTGACACTTGATTTTTTAAAGAGGAAAGTACATAGTAATGATAAAAGAGTATAGTAATTTCATAAACCAGTGAGAATTATAGCCATTTATTGTTATCAACTATTATGCATCAAATATGAGTAGTACTTTTTGGGGTTGAGAGATACTGGAAATTGAACCCAGGGCCTTGGCATGCTAGGCAAGCACTCTCCCACTGAGCTGTATGCTCAGCCCCTGTGCTAAATAGTTTTATAGGACTGACAGTGTGATAGATGTGTGTACATCAGCATCACCATGAACCCATATGTAGTGTAGAGGGACTTTTCATCACCATTATATGTGCAGTACCTTGTTAACCAGAGTGTCACTATGCAACACATGACTGCATATGTGGCCATAAGTACTATATAGTATTCTTTTTCTTTTTTCTTTCTTTCTTTTTTTTTTTTTTTTTTATCCTGTCTCAGGTTTATTTGTACAAAGAGTACAAGAGGATACCAGCCCCCCACAGATGGCACCCCAGGGGTCACACCAATCCTTCTGTTTTTACATCAGCAGATAAAAGACTTTTACTGTGGAGCCTTCACAGGGGCCTGGGCACCTTTGGGAGCCCAGGCTGGAGAAGAAGCTAGAGCCTGAGCCTTGACTGGAGCAGAAGCTGGAGCCTGGGCCTTGGGCTGGAAAGACCTGTGACCCTTGGAAGTGTGGGCATGGATACACTTCTTAAGCTTGGGGGGGGGCAATATAGGCAAGTCGAGCGAGCTTGCAGTTTACTCCCTTTGGGATGATCTTGGGCTTGACATCGTTTGGCTTGACGAGGGCCTTGATAGCCTCAGCACGTGCACTCATGGCGTTGGCATGGTTTGCCTGCATCTTCTTGAAGCCTTTGTCAAAAGGCATATTCCTAAGGAACTTGGGATCTACCTGCTTCAGAGTTTTGTATCTTTGTGACAAGGTTTCTTGATGCCATTTCTGTGCCATTTTCAGGACTGGTTGTGTATGGTGTAGTTCTTGGTCTTGGTCATAACTGCACTGTAAACTGCAGCTGCCAAGTGCCTGGAACCAGAAATATACAGTATTCTTGTTCTACATGCTTTTAAATTTTATGTAAATCTATTTATATGAACTTTCTATAACTTTTTTCAAACATGCTGTTGAATTTTACTTACGTGATACAAATAGTTGTGACCTATGTATTTTAACTGTTATGCAATATCTGTCTTAGGAATATACATAATTATAAATTGATTCTTATTTTGGGTCTGAATCAATTGTTTGCAGTTTCTCATTAACACTTATATGATAACGAATACCCTTAAATATGACTCCTGTGAGCACAGGAGTGTCTATAATGTATATGTCTAAGAAGGAACTTACTAGGTTGTGCATACATTCTTCTCCAATTAATTGGATACTGTCAGAATGCTATCCAGGATAACTGTCAATTTCAGTTATCATTGCTAATGCCTGAAAGTTTCTATTGACCTATCTTTACAAATATTCAAGATTTTTTTTCCTCTTGATAGGTGTGAAATGGTATCTTCCCTGTTGGCTTCTTCACAGAGATTTCAGTATGTTGGACAAAGTTTATAAAAGCCAGTAGTAGCCGGGCGTGGTGGCGCATGCCTGTAATCCCAGCACTCGGGAGGCTGAGGCAGGAGGATTGTTGAGAGTTCGAGACCAGCCTGAGCTACAAAGTGAGCTTAAAGCCAGCCTGAACTGCATAGCGAGACCCTGTCTCAAAAAGACAAAAAAAAAAAAAAAAAAAAAAAAAAAAAAAAAGCCAGTAGTGCTGGGCATGGTAGCGCATGCCTGTAATCCCAGCATTTGGGAGGCTAAGGCAGGAGGATTGTTGTGAGTTCGAGACCAGCCTGAGCTACAAAGTGAGCTTAAGGCCAGCCTGAACTGCATAGTGAGACCCTGTCTCAAAAAGACAGACAGACAGACAGACAGACAGACAGACAGACAGAAAGAAAGAAGAAAGCAAGCCAGCCAGCCAACCAGCCATGCCTACTGAAATCTCAGATTTTTCCCTGAGAAAAAAAATAACCATTTAATTATGTAGATTGGTAGGCTATGCTAAGTGAACTGCAGCTTGCTGGTGAAATATTCTATTTTCAATAGCATACTAAATCTTCTTGTAGTAATTCTATACAAGAATAACTTAGAGGAACATTTTTCTCCATAGGGCATTTTTGCTTTCTAATTTTATCCTTGTCATTCCAGTTGTCTCACATGATTCTCTTTGCTCTTCTGGCTGGTGATCAGTCAGGACTTGGAGTTAGATGTCAGAGCCTTTACTGGTAAAGTGTAGATGACAGCAGAAAAAAGCGCACGTCCACTAAATAAGAGGTTTCTGTGGTTTCCATTGCTGTCCTTTGGATTACTCCAGTAATGAAACTGAATCTTTCTTAGGAGCAGAGGGAAGAAAGAATAGTCCACCACTGAAGTGGTAGCAGCTCACTCATAATTATCTGGTGACTTTGCTAGAGAAAGAATATTAAAATGTGTTTTGTGTACACAGCTCTTGGAGTTAGATTTTATCCCAGGTGTCTATGGCTGTGCAGCAAGCCAACTCCAAACTTAGCACCGTGCTTCAGATTCCAATTTTGGCATGGTGAGGTAAGCACACCTCACCTGCCTCTCTTGCTGAGTTCAGCTGAAACAGCTGGCACAGAACAGCTGTTTGAGAACTCTGAAAGTACATCATAGAAGGTTGGGTTGAGAAATCAGAGTCCGAGGTAGTTTTTTTTTTGTTTTTGTTTTTTGGGGTTTTTTTTGTCTTTTTGAGACAGGGTCTCACTATGCAGTTCAGGCTGGCCTTAAGCTCACTTTGTAGCAGGCTGGTCTCGAACTCACAACAATCCTCCTGCCTCAGTCTCCCGAGTGCTGGGATTATAGGCATGCGCCACCACGTCTGGCCTTCGAGGTAGTATTGATCTGAGGTTGAATTTGTCATTCTTCTTGGCTTTTGTGTTTCGAGGCCTGAGCTCAGGCTTAAAACTCAAATGTGGGCATGATTTTGGCTAGAGAGCTACAGGAGAACTCTGGAGTTCTGGCTCAGGAATGGAAACAGAAAGGGAATATTGCCAAGCTCAGGAACTTCTTGTTTTGGTTTTTCTCCTTTTTTCTATTCTTTCACACTAAAATTCAAGCAATCCCATGATGACAATAGAGGGCAGAAACCTATTTTCTATGATCATCAACTCCTTTAGCTCCTGACCTCCAGGTACTGGTGTATAAATTGTGTGGTGGAAAGCAAAGTAAATACCATCTCAGCTTCCCAGCCTTCCAATAGGAGAGAACTACTCCGCTGACCTAGAAACTACAGATTGGGCAGAAAGTACTTGGGACTCATAGTGATAATGGATTTGAAGAAACAGTGCCTAGAAGCTTCCAGAATTTGGCAAAAAGATAAATATATAAATTTAAAATTCTAAATAAAATAAAGATAAAAACCTATAACTAGGTATATCATAATTAAAATTATATTAACATCAGCACTAAAGACAGAGCTGGATCCTAGCTCTTTGAGAGGCTGACACAGTAGCATCACAAATTGAACTCCATTGTGGGCATAAATTTAGCAGGGCCCTATCTCACAATTTAAAAATTAAAAAAAAAGGCTGAGGATTCAGCTCAGAGCAAAGGCCTTGGGTTTAATTCCAGTACAAGAAAAAAACAATACAACTAAAGACAGATTAATTAGAAAATGAATAAATAAAGACAGATGAATTTGGAAAGCAGAGAAAATGTTGCTACACCCTACTTTTTGTGGAACAATTGGCTATAGATTTCTCATCAGACTCAGGCCAGAAGGAAGTGAAATAGCATTTTTTTATACGCTGGGGAATAAACTCAACTCAGGACTTGAACTCAGGTTGTCAGAATGAATTTAGAAAAAAAAAAAACTTGGTTCTGTTTGTTAAAAAACTTCAAATATATTGATGTAAGTAAATACTGCCAAACATTAATCAGAAGAAAATTGGGGTGTCTTGTATTAATATCAAAGTAGAAATATAATAGTCCTAAACTGTACCAGTCCTAAAACTGTATGTATATGCAGGCATAGCATTAAATGTTGTATTAACAATAGAGCTTTAAAATCCTTGGAAAACTGACATAACTGAAAATCTAAATACTTCCATGATATTTGGAGACATCAGTATTACTGTCAACAATTCTGAGAGCCCACTACAGAAAAACTTAACCAAAATCTACCTCTCATGACCTAAATTATGGTACATTTGGGACAAATGCAGGGATCCTCCTTCCATTCTTCCACATAGCTACTTTCTGACACTGGTAGCTTCCTCTCTCTTGCCCTCTGTCTCCACTGACTTCTTAGAGATAAACACATAGGACTCATTTCACTGTGTGGCTATACCCTAGCCAGGTAACTGGACAGTTCCTAACCTTTGTGTTACGCCATGTGTTTGCCTGTAAAATAGCAATAATGGGCATGGAATGCCTGTGGAGTGCTCCTTGGAGAAGAGATAAAATGGAGAGAGTAAGCAGACATGACTGTCAGTATCTTTGTATTGCATACCTGGATGTTTAGACTTTCTGTTAAGTAACAAGAAACCACCCCACACATACTTTTTAGAAAACTTGGATAAAATGGGAAAGTGACATTTTAATTTATCCTAATTAAATTTTAAATGTCCCTTTGACATAAGAAGATATGTCAAAACCCTGTGGATGTGTAGGGCAGATTGGTCAGGAAAAGAGCATTGTTCCTATAACTGGTTATATGACACAATGCTCTATTGCCATTTTTTTAAAGGCCCATTTTCAGTTTATTTAAGTTTGTTTTCATGGTTTTTAATTTCTTTTGATAAAAAATGACTTCAACAAAGCAAATAAAGATAAGACGAACTGGTATTTTTCTCCAAATTTTAAGGTGAGGCCAAATAGCTCAGCAGATTAAAGTACCTGCAAGCAGGCACAGGGCCAGGGGTTCAATCCCTGGGGCTACAGTGCCGGCACTGCCCCTGGGGCACGCTGAAACTGGTAACTGAGACTGGGCTTGGTGGTACACATCTGTAATCCCAGGTCTTGGGAGGCTGTAAACAGGCAGATCACTATGAGTCCGATCTAGTCGTGAGACTCTGAACACCCTATAGACCCTTCCCTTAAAAAAAAATATTAAATAAGGTGAAGCTGCACTTCACAAAAACAGTAGAAGAACCATCAAATCTGGAGGCTAGCAGTTCAACTTCGATAACACCAGATGTTAGAGACCTTTAAGGGTTGCTTTTTTTTTTTTTTTTTTTTGGTGGAATGGGTGGGGGTTGAACTCAGGCCCTTGCACTTGTCAGGCTAGCACTTATTCAACTGAGCTATTTCCCCTGCTCCAAGGGTTGCTTTTGTTCTGTTTTGTTTCATTCCTTTTTTAAAAAACAGCAACATCCTGACTTAGGATAGATCTTTAGTTTATTTAAAATGCTAACTACCAGGGCTGAAAGTACAGCTCAGTGATAGAGCCCTTGTCTAGCATGTGCCAGGCCCTTTGATCCTCTGAACTTGGGAAAAAAGACAAGGAAAAAAACAACAAACACAATAAGTAGAATACTAACTTCTGTTTATACTAACACTGAACTGTTGGACTTACCTTCCTGTCATGTTTATCTCTGTTGTGTATTTACACCTGTCTTCAGCTTAATTTTACTTGTGAAAAAATTATTGGTCACTTTTCATCTAGAATAGGATTTCTGTCATAGAAAAGAGACCATAAAATATAAAAGAATATCTATATTGTTCCATTTTCTCCTGACAGAAATTCTGTGTTCTGGCTCTGTCTCCTACTTTAAATCTTTTCTGATGTTTCTTGAAGTATTTATAAGGGCAGACATACATTCTGGGTGAAACAAAAGATGGACATGATGTTTATATTTTGAGTACATGTGAAAAATGAAGTTGTCTGCCACACTTTCAGTTCCTGAATAGGATATTCTGCCCATTTCACAGTCATGGAGGAGGCATAAGGGCCCCTCAGCTAGCTGACAGCATCCCAGAGCAGAGGCTAGCCCCACCTCCTCTTGGTTCAGAATGAGACACAAATCAAGTTAACCAGTGGTTTTATTTCCTGTTCATTTTCTGCAGACACAAAAGAGGATCAAGGAGAAAGTTCTTTCCTACCTTTTAATATTTTGAGAGCAATGTGTTTGGAACTGAATGTATTTTTGATGTGCGTTGCTTAACTGGGCTAGAGATCATCTCATGTGACAGTACAGATCCCTTGTTTGGAATTGCCATTACTTTCTAGAACAGCATTTTGTATAGCTGCCAGCGTGCCCTAGTCCTCTTGCCTCATATTACAGTGAACTGCTTCGTCAGGGCGGAATTCAGCCTCACAGGGCTGGAGCCCATCTCTGCTGACCTCATGCCACAGTACAGCATGTTCAAATCTGGGCAAAACCCAAGGGTTCTCCAGCATATTCCTTCTCCTGCTTCTCCCTCGCAAGCATGGAGCCTTCACTCTCCTCGGAAACCGTATGTTGTATATGTGTGTGTATCTGTCCTTTTTTTCTAAACTTCTTTTTTATCCTTATAGTTTGACAGCTTTAAGTGGGGCTGGTTGAATAGACAGACACATAAAATGGCCTGGGCTGCTGAAACTTTGCATTTTTCAGCAGTAGATCTTAGACCAGGGCATGTGCTATTTTAAGACTGGGGTTGTAATAATGGAAATTCATACTGTGTTTCCTATTGGTTTGTTCTCCTTGTGCTGTTCAGGGAGAGGGTGTTCAAACACCCTAGGGTGTTCAGACTCCAGGCTGCTGAAGGGATGCCATCTTTGCTTTTTTGGTTACAGCTCTGGAAATACAGGATTCCTTTCATGGACAGGGGAGTTCTTTCTGCCTCTGGCAGTTTGGGGACAAGCTTGGGTTAAGTTTGAAGATGCCAGGCATGTACACCAAACAGAAATTTGAGTTAAAGCCAATGGGGAGGGTTTCTGACATTTAAAAAAGAAAGCTACTTGTTTTCAAAGTATTTTTCCCAAGGGTCTGCCGATTATGTGATTTATAAAGCAGTGTTCACTATGCCAGAGCTGAATTTGTGTCTTCGGATGAGCAGAGCAGACCCTGAGTGAGATTCAGCCAGGCAGTAAGATGATCCCACTTTCTGCAGCACAGCCAGCATTCTCACATTTCATCCAGACCTGGCCAGTTGCTGTGTTTTCACTATGAATTTTTATTCGGTTTTATAAGTGAAACACAGATATTTTCTTACAGGTAAATACTAAACCAAAGCAGATTCTTTATGAAATTTTCCTTATTCTGAATTTAAGGTACATTAGGATTGTTTGCTGTTGAGCAGTTGGATTTAAGATCTAAATATATTTTATTATTTAGGTCTTATTATTCACTCTGAAGTTTGATATTGAATCATGCTTTTGGTTGGTAATTTAAAATGCCAGCTTTGTTAACAGATTTGTGTCTCTGGTCTGTGCTCTCTTGTTCTGTTTGTTCTGGATCTTGGAATCAAAACCCTGAGATATCTCTTGTTTGCTTTGAGGTTATAAGAGGTCATTTTACTTACCTTTCATTAAGAGTGCATGCCTAGAGTGAATGGGGTGGTCAGAACCAAAGAATTTGTGGAGAACTCTAAAGTAGTTGGGGTAGGGACTAACAGAAAAAAGTTAACTTTCTTTCCCTCCTTTCATACAGTAAGGGGAAAGATGAATATACACATCTGTAGTTGATTTTATTTCTCTAGTGATTACATTAACTGTTAACAGTAGAGTGTTTGTAAAACAGAAAGTACCAGAGACAGGCAAACTGTCCCTTTGATCCCTGCCTGTGCTTCTTACTTAACTCAGACTCATGATTATCTCTAGTAAAACTAAACTATTCCCATCAAAGCAGTGATTAGAATTTTCAAAAATAAGGTACTTGACACCAGCATCAGACATTCCTAATAAGATTATCTAGATATATAGATTAAGATTATGTATATGACTTGGGTAGTTTTGTTGGGTTGGTTGGTTTGGTTTGGGGGAGAATTGGATTATTTTTGTTTTCCCAATATTGAGGGCTGATCCTAGGGTCTCATGACTGCTAGGAAAGTGCTCTACCACTGTACTACCTCCCTATCCCTTCTTAATTTTAATTTTAGGCAGGTTTTCACTAAGCTGCCCAGGCGCCCTGGAATTTGGGATCCTCTTCCTTCAGCCTCCCTAATAACTGAGGTTGTAGGCATGTACCTCCATAACCAATATGTATGTGACTTTACGTGAGATTGCAACATACTTTGTGAAGCATTTTTTTCTAATTCTGGAATGGTAGCTCTGTGGTCAAGGGCTTGCCTTGTATGTACAAGGTCCTGCGTTTGATCCCTACTACATAGGTGTACACACAGATGCATGTATGCATATGTTGAAGGAATACTTGAGAAGGGAAATTATAGATGAGTCTAGGAAAAAATTACAGGACACATCTACATTTCAATATGTAAGTGTTAGTTCTAAAGATAGCCAATTCCCCTTTCCCTTTCTTGGCACCCTTGAATACCAGCATCTGCATGCTTATATTGATGCTTCATATTAGCACAGACAGCTCAGACAAGTCCTTGTGCTGTCACCTGAGTTTTCTGTGCATGTGCTCAGAAGTAGCAGCCTAGCACTGCACACCTGCACCCCAAGCTACTGGGGAGGCTGAGGCAAGAGGAGTGTAAGTCTGCATCCTGCTGGACAATTTATTTGGCAAGAGCTTGTCTCAAAATTTCAAAGGAAATAGGTATATAGCTCAGTGGATGAGTGCTTGCCTAGCATGTAGAAGACCTAGGATCAGTCTTTAGTACCCAGGGATAGAGAGTCTTAGAATTTGTACTGGATATTTAGAATATGCATACATAATCACTTAGTCATATGGATGCTGTAGCTTACTTTTAAATTTTTTAAATCATTTATTTATTTGGTGACAAGGTCTTGCTCTACAACTTGGACTTGTACTGATCCTCCCGTCTCAGCATCTCCAGCACTGGGATTACAGGCATATACTATCATGCTGGGTTTAGTGACTGGCATGGCATGCGGTACCAACAATCAAACCTGGGACCTCGTGCTTGCCAGGCAGGTACTTAGACCGCTGAGCTATCTCCCCAGCCCAGTAATTTACTTTTTTTTGTTGTTTTTTAAATGTATTTAGTACAGGGTCTACAGGATCTCACTACATAGACCGGACTCTAGTGATTCTCCTATTTTCAGCCTCTCAAGAGCTGGATTACAGGTGCACACCACCACACCCGTCTCAATAGTCATCTCAGTGTGCCCTGGGTGTAGGGCCAGCACAGCGCACTGGGGATCGAACTCCAGCCTCTGCAGTCTGCTTAAGCAGGTGTTTTAGTCCACGAAGCTGTCTGGCCAACACTCCTGTGATTTACTTTTTTTTTGTTTGTTTGTTTGTTTTTCTATATTTTAGGGAAGGGTTTACAGGGTATTCAGGGTCTGACTACTAGATCATACTCACAGTGATTCTCTTGTTTATAACCTCCCATGTCCTGGGATTACAGGTGCACACTACCATGCCCAGTCTCAATTGCCATCTCACTGCACCCCAGGGGTGTGGCCAATACAGCAGACCTAGGGATTAAACCCCCGGCCCCTGCACCTGCTTGCAGGTGCATTAATCTGCTGAGCTATTTGGCCAGCCCTTGCAATTTACTTTTTTTTTTTCTTCCAGAACTGGGGATTGAACTCAGGCCCTTGTACTTGCCAAGGAAGTGCTTATTGTACTGAGCCATCTCTCCAGCCCCTGTAATTAGTGTTATGTACATTTTCTCTCGCTATTAAAATTAAGTTCTTGAAAGATAGAGTAAAACTTCCCTTACATCTGAACCTTCTAACTGTAGCTTGACCTTACTCTCATTCATAGATATGATTCGCATAGAGGCCAGATCAAATAAGAACAATTCAAAGGTCTTCCCACATAATTTTGTAACTGTAAAATTTCTTTTAAATTTTATATGGTTCAAAAGACTGCCTCAATAGTCAGGTGATGACTGGTGAGTGAGAGGGTTCCAGCACTAGGAGAGAGAGGCAAAGGGGTCCAGATTACAGCAGCTGCTTCTGTACATAAGGTGCCTTCTATGTCTCAAAAGTAGGTGAGCTGCATCCCTAATACTATCGGAGAATTGGACTGGGGAGATAGCTTGGCAGTCTAAGCACCTGCCTGGCAAGCACAAGGACCTGGGTTTGATCTGGTACCGCATGTGTGCCAGCCACTGATACCTAGCATGGTGATACGTACCTTTAATCTCAATGCTGGGAAGGCTGAGACAGGAGGATCACTATGGGTTTGAGCTGGATAGTGAAACTCTGTACCAAATAAATAAATAAATATTGTCAGAGAGTTAGGGTCAAGAACTCTGAGCACTTGAAAATATTTGTCTCCAGTGATAGTTTATACTAGGAGTTAAGAACTGTGAGCTTTAGTATATATACCCTGTATGAAGCAGTCTGATTATTTCTAAAGTAAGTATTGAGAGCACACTATGTACTAGACCAATTGTGGATTCCTATGGCACTACAGTGGATTTATTGTAGAAAGCTCTAAGAAGTTCATCATCATTGCTCTAGGCTTTAGGGTTTGAAATGAGCTTGGGATATGTCAGTGAACAGGACAATCAAATCTTCAGCCTTGTGTGGCTTGTGTGGAGCTGGAGATAGCTCCATGGTAGAGGACTTGCCTAGCATACTGGTATCAAAAAAAAAAAAAAATCAGTTATATTCAACTTGGAAAAGAAGATAACAAATACCTAATAATGGAGTTTGTGCCAGGGGTGGGCCATAATGTTAGTAAAATAGGCCAAGAGGGATTAGAAGTGCTATGGGCCAAGGAGGAGCACCATCTTTAACAAGATAAGAGTTTGCAAGCCTCACTGAAAAGATATCCAAGGGAGACTGGAAAGGGGTGAGCAGATCAGCCTTCTAGCTAAGGGAGGGACGTTCCAGGCAGGAGGACAGCAAAGCACAGACAGGAGTGTTTCTGATGTATGCAAGGAGCAGATGAGATGTCACCAGGACTAGAAAAAGAGTGAAAGAAGGAGCAACTGGTGCATCATAGCTGTAATGTAATGTCTGTTGACCTATTACTGTGTAACAGACCCCCTGAAACTTAGTCACTGAGAGGAAAGAACCATTCTGTTTGAGCTGAACTCTTGACTCCACCTGTGGCTGGGCTCAATGGCTGATTCCTGTGTTCGCTGTACCCTAAGTCATTGGCTGTTGGGGGCTCAGATGGACTGAATAGTCTAGCAGGTGGCACTAGCTGTGGACTGGGTTTGTCCTTCCAGGTGGCACAAGATAGCAGCCTGAGTGGCAGGAATGATGAAGGCATCGTTAGCTGACAATGTGTGCTGGAGGTTTCAGCACAAGAGCATACCTGTCTTCATGCAGTGTCCACTGCTCACCATTTAGGTGGCCAAAGTTGGTATCACCTCTTGGTGGAAAGACTGAATAAATCATGTTATAAAGGGAAGCATGTACTAGATTAAATGTGGCTCTTAATCTACTGCATTAAGGGCCAGATGAAGCATGTCCTTAAAAGCCATCTTGAAATATTCGCTTCCTCTTTAAGTATAAAAGACATGCAGTGAAGAATGTAAAGCAGGAGAATGACATGACTTGACTTAAGTTTTTAAAAGATCACTCTCGCTGTAGTATTTAGAAAAGGCTAGCTGAGTATTGATGTAATATACCATAGTTCTAGCATTTTAGGAGGCAGAGCCCTATGCACTGTAGTCCAAGAGGAAGAAGCCCTGGTCTATGAGGTGTGAGGGAAATTGAGAAGAGCTTGATGGTATACTGGATACTTAGTAGGGAAACCCCAGAGGGAGATGACCAAGGACCATCTTTGAGCTAGGTGTGGTGGTACATGCCTGTGATCCCAACTAATGGGAGGCTGAGCCAGTAGGATTGCAAATTGAAGAAGACTGGGTGTAGCTCCATGGTAGAGTGCTTGCCTAGCATAAGGCTTGAAGTTTGCCAGTATGGAGGTCATCTTTGGGTTTAGTAATGTCAGTAACATTGACTGCTGATAGAAAAGCTCGTTGTGCAGAGGCCAGGGAGATCGCTCAGTAGAATAAGTGCTTCGCTGAATTCAATCCCCGGCTCAGCAAAAAAAAAAGCTAGTTGTATGAGTGAGAATGGGGAAAAGAAACATTGTAACAAAAGTCTAGACCGTATTCACAATAGGGAGCAGAGAACTGGGCAGTAGCTGGTGTCCAAATGGAATGCAGTAGCCTGTTTCAGGTGGGAGAAGTCACATGGTTAGGCTGAGGAAGTTTATTTATTAGGAAACAGAGAACCATTTTCTCCATGTATTTAGTAACTTAGTGACATTTACATGTAAGACTTGAGGAACTTCACAGATTTAAGCTTGTCAACTGTAAGAGTGAGGTAGTAACTGCAGCTCTGGCTATGCTGAGAAAATGCCTTTAGAGGCACATTGACAATAACTTAATTCGTGAGGGACACAGTCTCAAGTGTAGCATCTATATAAATCATCTGAAGATCTCTGTTATCAATTGATCACAGACACATTATTTATATATTATATATTATAAATTCTGTATTTCTCTATAATACCTCAGCAGTCATCTCAATTTTAATTCTTTTTTTTTTTATTTTTATTTATTTATTTATTTATTTATTTATTTATTTATTTTTGTCTTTTTGAGACAGGGTCTCACTGTGCAGTTCAGGCTGGCCTTAAGCTCACTTTGTAGCTCAGGCTGGTCTCGAACTCACAACAATCCTCCTGCCTCAGCCTCCCTACTGCTGGGATTACAGGCAGGTGCCACCCCACCCGGCTTCAATTTTAATTCTAAAAGGCTTTACAAAATAACTTGTAATCAAATTATAAGAAGGAAAAATAGGTTTGTCATAGCATATTTGCAGGAAGTTATAGGCAGGTGGCAAGTGTTATTTCCTAAGTGGCTGCCAAAGTCCAAACTATAGACAGTTCTAAATTGTTTTTCTAAATATTGGCTTCAAAACAAAGGTCTTCACCTTCGTCATCCCACCACCACCACACACACGCAAACATACCTACCTCATTCTGTACTGAGGGTTTATCCACATTCCTCAGCCCTTTTTCAGTGTTTTTATTTTGAGATAAAACGATCTTGCTAAGTTACACAGACTGTGCTCATACTTGCAATCCTCCTACCTTAGCCTCCAGGAGCAGTGGAATTACAAGTGTGTGGCACCACATCTGGTTTGCTTCTTAGTCTTAAACAGAAAGTTTTGGTCCTGATTTTAATTTTGGATAAATTTTTCCACCTCAGGCATTTCTAATAAATTTGATGTAATCATGAGGAGTGCCAACTTTTAAGGTCTCTTTGTGACTCAAATTTGGGATTTTTAAGTTTTTGGATTTTGATTTCCTACTTGTTATGTAGTTGTAGAATCCCCAAAATTAACTGAAATCCTTAAAGATTAAAGTTAATAAATGGACAAACACTGACTATCTTTGAAACATGGAGTAAAAAATATTGAAGATTCCATGCAGAAATCAACCAAGATAGGACCAGCACCCACTTAGGCAGTGCTGAGGCCGGGGTTTGATTCCTGGCCTCTGTGGTGGTACATGCCTGTAATCCCAGTGCTTGAGAGGCACTGAGTTCGATCTACATAGTGAATCCCTGTTGGCCCTGTTCTAAAAATACAGAAAAAAAAAAAAAAATCAGCCAAGATTAACTATAGACTTAAATAGCAAAAGCATGTGTTTGGGTGGTCTGATCCTTTTTTTTAATTTGTTTAATGTATTTAGTAAGAGTCTACAGGGTCTCAGTACATAGGTCAGACTCATAGCGATCCTTCTGTTTTCAGTCTCCCAAGTACTGAGATTACAGGTGTGCACCACCACACTCAGTTTCAATTGCCGTCTCAGTGTGCCCCAGGGGTGGGGCCAGCTGGGGGATCAAACCCTGGTCCCTGCTTCACCAGGAGCTTTTAATCTGCTGAGCTATCTGGCCACTCCCCCCCCCCCATCCTTTTTTTCTTACTGATTGAGTAAACATTCATTGAGCCCATATTATGAGCTGGTGCTGAGGGACCAGAGGTGAATAAAGGACCACAGGCCCAGAGGAAGAGAGCACTGTCCAGTAAGGGACTGACTGTAAATAGCACAGCAATGTTTGGTCAGGTTTTCTGCTGTTAAGTTTTAGAGCTGACTTTATCCTATGTTTCCTTGTCCAGTCCTTTGTTTGACTTCACCCCCTTTATTCACTTGTATATGTCTTTGTTTTTTTTTTTTTAGAGTGAGACATGATTTGGTCTTATGTAACCTTAGGGAGCTTTACACTGAGAATATTTTCAGGACTTGAGTTGACTGCTGACCTGGGTCAGAGATCCTGATTTTGCCTTGTTGCTTGTGTATGGTACTGCAGATTGAACTTGGTGTTCTCACACTGAGCTCCACCTCTGGTCTTTCAGTTTTTGAGACAGGGTCTTGCTAAATTGCCCAGGTTAGCTTCAACTTGTCATCTCTTGCCCTCACTTTAAGAGTTTAGTGATCTCTGTTGATTTACCCCAACAAGTCTTACCTACTCTAATGAAATACAGAAACTTCAGAACAAGATTTCCTCATTCTTTCTTTTTGGAATGAATCATTTTATTGTACTTTTAGATTTTTAAGAGTATTTCCAGTAGGTTGAGCCTAAAAAAACCCAGCCTATTCCACCTGGCCTGTGTTGCTAAGTTCTGACAGGTGATATCAAGAGTGAAGATTGTAGGTATTTAAAGAGAGAGACTTAGGAACTGGAAAATACAGTCAATATTTGTCAACTCACCACCTTACTCCACAGCTTTCAGAAATAGGGAAGAAAATTGTGATTGTCACAGATTTAAGGAGGGGAGTCCACAATAACAGTGACCCTCATTGGGAGCAATGTGTCCAGGCACATCCCATCCCATCACCGTTTGCTCTCTAGAGGCAAAATAGCCTGATCTATATGGCCTGGCCATACAAGTGGCTTCCCACCAAGCTGATGCCCCTCCCCCATGTAACCACATCCGCTGCCAATCCAGGGGATACTTCCACCTAACTTAGAGGACAGCATGTGGGTTCCCATGCTATCTTCTGTGAGGAAATGTTTACAGACTCCAGAGAGGAGCTGTGTTGTATTCATTCTCTTTCTCACCAGTGATGTTTACAGTACTGTACAAAGATCTGGTTCAGTCAAGCAATAGGAATGAGTTGCTTCCTGCCTCTGGTGTCATAGTGAGTCTGTGATTGTACTGTTTCAGGTCAGTACAGACTGTCCTTCTGCCATTGTGGTTACTGAAGTTAGAAAAGTTAGTTGCTTGGACCTAGTAGAGCTACTTCCATATACACACTCTTGCCATTTAATATGAGCATAAGTATTGGGTCAAAGAGCAGGTAGCTGGCTGTAGATAAGGCTTTGTAATTTCCACCTCATATTTAATACTGACACTGCATAGAAGAACATCCCTGGGCTGGGGAGATAGCTCAGTAGAATAAGCACTTGACTGGCAAGCACAGGGTCCTGAGTTCAGTCCCCAGTACCAAAAAAAAAAAGAAGAAAAAGAACATCCCTAGGAGTTACTTTACTTTAGATCAAAATTTTAGCCTCTTTACCTTTTTCCTAAACATTGCTAAGAGACTTTTTCCCTTGCTGCATTCAGAATGTCTAAATTTGAAATTAGAATTTCCTTCCCCAAAATGGACTCTTTTTATTTTTGTTTGAATATCATTGCTCTCAGGCTGGATGTATGCCTTGGAGTGGTAAAACAGATCCTGCAGCACCTCTGAGTCCCTCATGTAATGGTGATAGTTTGAATGTGTTCCTCTAACACTTAAGGATGGAAACTTTTCCCACAGCTGTTTGGTGACCATGTTTAGAGGTAAGACCATAGAAATTGATTAGAGTCTCCTGAGTCATAAGGGTGGACACTTCTCTGTCATGTCATGTCACCCTCCACCATGGTGTGATGGAGAGGGAGGACCTCTCCAGATGCAGAGCAGACATAGACATGATGAACCATGTACTGAATAAAATCTGTTTTGCTTGTACATGACTCAGTGTCAGGTATTTTGTTATAAAAACAGAAAACAGACTAGACCCCATTGTGGAATGTGATGCTTTTGAGGCAGGCAGACCCTAAATAAGCAGTCTCGACTGCTTCTTATACTACTTCAGTTAAGTGTCATGGATAACAAAACGGGTAAAGGTCAGTGCCAAGATTCTTTCCTGAAACCTCATATTCTGTCACTTAGAAAGAGTTGTGCTGTGCTCTTTTCTCAACTAATTTGTTCTGAGTAGTAAAAGAGAGCACTTGTCTTGTTTAGATGTTCATATGCCAGAGTAATTTCAAGAAATTTAAACCCCTTTCCATCTTCTTATGTCATTGATTTGCTGTGTTCTTACCTAGTGGAAGTTACAGAATGAGCACATTTGTGGAGACAGCCACCAAAGGTGGCTGGGAGCCTCCATGCCATGTGGTTGCCAGGGGGAAGAGTAGCAGATTCCTTGCAGGCTGCACAGCCAATCTGTCTACCACATTTTATCTTCAGTGCCTTCCTTGCAACTGTGTTCTCACCTATCTATGCAGTCTGTGATTATAGCTAATTTTTTTTTAACCTTGACCCAACCTCTCCCATCTTTCACTGGTTTTAGAAAAACATAAGGTCAGTCATCAGGTATTAATACCAGGAAGGTCAGTAAAAGGGAACAGAACAAGTTCAAGTGGATTCTTCAGAGTGAAGAATAAAAAGATGAAGGAGAAAACATTGGGCTTCCTACCTGAAGAAAGTGGCACTCATGTGGTGTGACAGCTGAGATGGGCTTTACTAATACAGGAAAGTCCTGGAACCAGACTTGGCTTTCATAAAAAACATCTTGTGCCTATAGTTTGCTTCCAAATAATGGGGGGTTTACAGTTTTTCGGACTTCATTGAGTTAATAATTATAGCTGCTTTGTTTCAAACAAATACGGGTGTCTGGAGGGTTTGGCTGGGATTTTTTGTTGTTTTGTTTTTATTTTTTAATGGAAGTCTTGCTATGTAGTTCATGCTGGCCTATAACTAGCAGCAATCCTCTTGCCTCAGCCTCTCTAGTGCTTGTATTAGAACATGTGCCACCACACCCAGCTAGAAGAAATTTTTAAAAGATAAAAATCTTGGAGCTGGAGAGATAGTTCAGCAGTCTAAGCGCCTGCCTAACAGGTGCAAGGACCCAAATTCAGTCTCCAGTACTACATGAAATGCCACTGTGCTGCCCACTGAAACCCAGTGTGGTAGTGCACACCTATAATCTCAGGAAGGCTAAAACAGAAGGATCCCTACAAGTCCAAACTGCATAGCCAACCCCTCTCTTCCCTTTGTGTCTCATTTACTCTTTTCTCATTGCTGGGACAGATACCTGACACTCAAAACAAAGGAAGGAAATGTTTGTTTAACTCACAGTTCAGGGAGGTTTCAGTCCATGCTCAGCTGGCTCCAAGGCAGAGTAGCACATGGCAGAAGGCAGCCTTTCAGGATGTTGGCAAAGAGCAGAGCAAAAGGAGGGCCTCAACTCAGGTAATAGCTAGCCTTTTTTCCCAACTCATATTGTAATGCAAATTACCTGTCCCAGGGCAAATTCATCATCCATACCCTCAATAATCAATCACAAACTCCAGAAGCCACCCTAAGACTACATGAGGTTTTGGGCGGGGACGACTAGACACAAACCATAACACTGTGAAATGTCTGGTGTTCCCTAATACTTAGCAATGTTGAACACATAAAAATGGCTATTAGTAGGATTTTGTTCCTGAAAGGAAAAAATTCATTCTTGTCAGAGCTGATTCTGCTGTGAGTAGTTTATATTTTGCTGTTGTTACCAAGGTTATATTGTATTTATTTGGAACCTGTATTTTATAAATTAGATTCTAATGAAATTTGTATTCAGTTTTTGTTTCTGTACAAAGACATGTTGAGTAAACTGTGGTCAGTGTTAAGTCTGAAAAATACTCAGTGTAAAACAGTAATGTTTAGAAGGTTTGTTTAGAACATTGATTAAAAGGGTTTTTTGTTTTTTTTTTTAGGGCCGATCAAATAGCTCAGTGGACTAAAGTGCCTGCTTAGGCAGACCAAATCCCAATACCACAAGCTGTGCTGGTGGGGTTGGAGTTGGGGAAGGACCTGTGACAGCAATTGAAACTGAGCATGGTGGCATACATGTGTAATCCCAGCTCTTGGGAGGCTAAAGGCTGGTAGATCACTATGACTCCAATCTACGTAGTGAGACCCTGTAGACCCTCTACTAAATACAAAATAAATAAAACAATAAAAGTTTTTTTAAATTAAGGAATCCTTTGTGACATCAAATGAAATACTCCTTATAACATCTCTAGATAGTATTTTGATTGCAGATCCTCTATTCTCAGCGCAGGTCTTAGCCTGAGATTGTTGCTGGTGTTGGCTTAATTCTCATTCCTGTCGATATGAAGTTGATTGCTTCTGTTTGAATATCTGTGCCAGTTGAGATGCCATCTGTAACTTTGCTTTAAAATAGAGCTTGCAGACAACTTTCTGGTAAAGTGCCAGGTAACAGAACCAGTATTTTAAAATTTGAGCCTGCTTATGCTTTCTGTCACATAATCTTTTTATGTTTTATACAACTTCTTAGAACAGTAGAAATGGTTATTAGCTCTTGTAATAACCTTACAAAAATCAGCAGAGGGCTATAATTGGCTAACTCTGACTAAACAACTTTTTTTAATTAGATGTTTTAACAAAAGGATTCAAATATTAATGATTTTTTAAAGGAAAATTACGATTCATACAAATTTAACTCATATACAAGTTATGAATCTATACATCAATTTATTCACTCTGTGTGCTCAAAGGTCTTACTTAATGTAGTAATTAATGAAGGAGTCAGTAAGAAGTTAAAATGAGAATTGACCTCAAGGAAATTTATATTATCTCCTAGATAAAATTCATTTATATTGCATTAAGAATACTATTCAAGGGCCAGCCAGATAGCTCAGCAGACTAAAGCGCCTGCTTAGGCAGTGGCAGGAACTAGACCAGAGTTCAATCCCTGGTTCCATATGCTGTACAAGGACTTGATGAGAGGGGAATGGGACTGGGTGTGATGCCTATAATCCCAGCACTTAGGAGGCTGAGGACAGGAGGATCACTAGGAGTCTGATCTGTATAGTGAGACTATAGAGCTTGTACTAAGTACATTAGTATTAGAGCCAAATTACCTCTTAGATAGTATTATTACTATCCGATAATAACTATCCGATAATTACTATCCGATAATAATATCAATAGTAATAATACTATCCAAGAGGTAATTTCCATTTCTAGGTAGTTGTAAAATAATCTTAACTAAAGACAAAGATATAGACCTTTACAGAATCAAAACTGTAGAGTCTAGGCTCATGCTTGTAATCTCAGCACTTGGGAGGCTGAGGCAGGAGGATTACCACGAGTTCAAAGCCAGCTTGAACTGTAGAACAAGACCCTGTGTTTAAAAGAAAGAAAGAAAGAAAGAAAGAAAGAAAGAAAGAAAGAAAGAAAGAAAGAAAGAAAGAAAGAAAGAAAGAAAGAAAGAAAAAAAAAAAAAAAACAGCTTTCAGCTAGGATTGTTATCTTTCAGTAATTTGCCAGAATGACCAACACAAAGGGCAAGAGGAGGGGAACCCAGTTTGTGTTCTCTAGTCCTTTTAGAAAACATGGAGTCATTTCTTGGTAACATACATGTGAATCTACAAAAGGGGTGATATTGTAAACATCAGGGGAATGGGTATTGTGCAAAGAGGAGTGCCACACAAATGTTACCATGGCAAAACAGGAAGTCTACGGTGTTACTCAGCATGCTGTTGACATTGTTCTAAAGAGTCAAGTTAAGGGTATGATACTAGCCAGGAGGATTAATGTGCATACTGAGCATATTACACACTCAGGGTTGGGGAGATAGCTCATCTAATTGCCTACCTGTCAAGCCCAAGGACCTGGTTTTGATCCCCAGTATTGCATACTGTACCAGTCCTGAAACTCTTGTGGCATGCTGTGCCAACATGAAACTGGGCATGATAGCAAATGCCTGTAATCTGAACACTGGGGAGACTGAGGCAGGAGGATCACTATGAGTCTGAGCTGCATAGTGAGACCCCATAATTAATAAATAAATAAAACCACTCAATAGCTTCCTGAAATATGTCAAGTAAAATGATCAGAAAAAGAAGGAAACCAAATAGAAAGGCACCAGGGTTCAGCTGAAGCACCAGCTTGCCCTGCCCAGAGAAGCACACTTTTTGAGAACCAATGAGAAGGAGCCTGAGTTATTAGAACCTATTCCCTATGAATTCATGGCATAAGCTGGGGGTGTGGCTCTGCCATTCAGCACCTAATTGGCAGCTAAATGTTCTAGATCCTACTTAAAAATAAAAAATTATGCTGTGTTGAAAGGATGGTTTTCTTAGTAGAACAAGTGTGCTGCCTTTACCTCAGAAACAAATATTTGAGCCAATTTTTGTTGTACCTAGTAATTGTGTCCAGTCTTTATTCTTCAGTGTTTTTCTTGCTGAAAGATATTGCTGAGGTATTGCATAGGTGTATACCCAAATGGCTAATTATTTATAAAATACTTGTATTGGCTTGAAGATCCTGTAAATCACCATGGGGAAAAGATGTATCAAAATAAACGGGTCTTTCCTGTCTTGTAAGATGGCAGGTAAAAAACTGAGAAGCCAGACACTAAAGAAAAGGAACCTAAAGCCAAGAAGGCTGCTGCCAGTGGCACTGGTAAAAAAAGGGTCAGGTGAATGCAATAAAGTCCAAGAAGGGACAGTCACACTGCAGCCGAAATCCTGGCCTAGTTAGAGGAATTGGTAGATACTCCCGACCTGCTATGTATTCCAGAAGGGCTTTGTACAAGAGAAAGTACACAGCTGCTAAATAGAAAGTTGAGAAGAAAAACAAGGAGAAAGTTCTTGCTACAATCACAGACAGTCAGTGGGGGCAAGAATGGTGATACCCAGGTGGTTAAACTTTGAAAAATGTCTAGATACTACCCTACTGAAGATGTGCCCTGAAAGCTGTTGAGCCACCCCAAGAAACCCTTGCTGTGAGGAAACTTCGAGCTAGCATCTCTCCTGGCACCATCTTGATCATCCTCACCAGGTGTCACAGAGGCAAGAGAGTGGTCTTCCTAAAGCAGTTGGGCAGTGGCTTGCTACTTGTGACTGGGCCTCTTAGCCTTAATCGTATTCCTCTAAGAACACCCCAGAAATCCGTCACTGCCACCTCTACATAAAGTGATATCAGCGAAATGAAAATATCCAAACACCTCACTGATGCTTACTTCAAGAAGAAAAAGCTGCAAAAACCCAGACACCAGCAGGGTGAGATCTTTGACACCAAGAAAGAGAGATACCAGATTTCAGAGCAACACAAGGTGGATCAGAAAGTGGTAGGCTCTTTTTAAAGCTGATTTATAGTACAGTTTCAATAATTAATACTTTTGACATTGTTATCTTCCTAGTGGTTATCCATAGTACATGAAGCAGACAGGATATCCTGTCCAAACACTATTAGTTCAAATCTTTCTTCTCATAGAATTACACAAAAGTAGCTGCATATTTATCCTAACTGTTCTATATATACAAATGGTCCTTCCTTTGTATCCCCCTTGTTTTTGTTAAGTCTTATCTGAGATGGGTATTCTTTTGGCTTTCAATTATTATAGGTGCTTGAATTCAGCAAAATACTCCAAAAAAAAAGAAAGTAAGAAAGCAGTGGACTCAGATTTTACCAAATATCAAAGCTGTTCCTCAGCTCTGGGGCTACCTGTGATCCATTTTTGTGCTGACAAATGGAATTTATCCTTATAAATTAGTGTTCTAAATTTCTTACTAAGAATCTAATTAAAAAATAATACATTAAAAGAAATGGAAGTCACTTCAAAATAGAAGTCCTGAAAGACTTAAAGAAATTGTTTAAAGCAAAAAAAAAAAAAAAAAAAAAAAAAAAAAAAAAAAAAAAAAAAAAAAAAAAAAGACCAAAAAAAATAAAAAAAATTATTTAAAAAAAAAAAAAAAAAAAAAAAAAAAAACAGGAAAGAAAACAAATGAAACAACTCCAGAGTCCAATAGATAACACTCAGAATTCCCTAGTAAGAACATTTCTTACCATTTTAGTCTTTTTAAATATTAATGATTTGTTATCCCTTTCTAATCATTAATAATTTCCAGCGGCCAGGGAGATAGCTCAGTGGAATAAGCTCTTCCCTGCCAAGCTCAAGGGCCTGAGTTCAATCCCCGGTTCCACCAAAAAAAAAATAATTTCCAAAGATTATTCCTCATCACAAATTATTGGTCTCATTGGATTTGACCTGATTGTTTTTTCTCCCTCCTTCCTTTCCTCCCTCCTCCCCCATCTGTATGTCCCAGCATGTCCCCTCATTGCTATGGATTGACCCCATGACCTTTGCACTGAGATGCATCTGCAGCCAATTTTTTGTTTTGAGATAGGGTCCTACTAAGTTTTACTTTCAATGGCACAATTTTGGATAGATTAGTCTTATCTTGAAGTTCCTGGTACTTGCTAAACTTTGCCAAAAACTGCCCTTCCTTACATTTGTGAGACTGGACCGTCAAGCCACGGCTAATGCCAGTTCTTTTCGGAAGATTTTCATGGTAGGCACAGGTTCCATATATTATCTATTTTTGGTTTTTTTGAAGTGAGTTCTTATTTGGTTCACAAAGCATCGTTGTCATGTGACATTTATTCATGTATGACATTCCAAGTATAAATGAATACAAAATCATTTATATTCTGGTAAATATAAGATTGATATTAATTATCTACAAATAGCGATTGCTATGTAAAACAAAGGAAAATTCAATAACTTTGAATGCTGAGGATTCAGTGAAAATCAGATATTGTTTTTTATTCAGATCATTAGCACAGAACCTATGAAAATGTACATTAATGTTCCTTTTAAAAGAATAAAGGGGCCAGGAATATAGTTCAGTGGAGTGTGTCTGCCTGACAAAGCAAGGTCCCAGATTCGATCCCCAGTACACACACACACACACACACACACACACACACACACAGGAAAAGAAAAAAAAAAACAAAGGCCAGGGATATATCTTAATGGCACAAAATTTATTTATTTGGTCTTGCTGCCAAAAAATAAATAAAATTTTAGAACCACAAAATGTATTACATGCCATAGGCATGAGAGTATTTAGATTCTAAAATAATGTAAGGAGAAAGCCAGAGTATTTGTTCAAATATACAGAAACACACAACATTAAGGTGACCACATTCAAATTTCCCCTTTGTGACTGTTCCTGTGTAGTTAATTCTTATTCAGTTGGAACTTAGGTCAGCAACCAACTTTTATGAAACACAGGGACTTAAAAAAAACACCTGGAACCTGCCAAAGAGCGCTGGCATACAGTGGATGTAATCTGAGCACTGACATTGCAGAAGCACAGTCTGTCCTCAGAAGTATCCATAGAGAGCCCAGTGCAGCCCAGTGCATAGGCCATGCAGACTGCTCTGTGGAAGGCAGAGTAAGGCAGAAGCTCTTAGCAATGGTGGAAATACTACGGACACCAACAATATCAGAATAGAAGAGAGTGAACTTCTCAATTATTTTGTCAAAATGTGAACTATTTGACCCTTGTGGGTAAAACTATGCTAATGATAGTGATGTTGACAGATCTCTTAACACTGTACAGGAAAGTATGATTTCTGATATATTAACCCTTTTATATAAACTTTCTCTGGTTAGAAACTATGAAACACAAAAACAAACCTGTTTCGAGCATATAGTGTTTCTAGCAGTTCTTTTTTTGATAGGAACAAAAAACACTTTTGTGATCTTGCAGGAACACACTATGAGCATACTATGAAATCTCCAAGGTTATTTTAGGAATAGAAATCCTTCTAAAAGGTGTTTTTTGTTTTTTTGTTTTTTGTTTTTTCTTATAACTAGTTAGGACTCGGTACTGGGTAGTGAAAGTTGAGTCAAGGAAGGAGACTTAGGCTTTTGATTAGGGTAAGGCAATGGATAAGGAACAATAAGTACTTGATTGCTTAATCATAATAATAAATATAATAGAAAAAGATAAGGGGATACATTCGTAAGGTCTTTGGCTTCCTTACAGAGAACCTTTGTTCTTTCTGGATTGGTTTACTGCTGTTGTTCCTAGTCCTAGGGATTGAACCCCAGACCAATCCTGCAATCTACCACCGAGTTACATCCCTAGCCCTTGTGTTTTTTGGTTGTTGTTGTTGTTGTTTGTGGGTTTTGTTTTCCTTTTTTAAAACTGACATACAACAATTATATATGTCCGTGTACATTGTAATACTGTGTTACAGGTTTATAACATGTAACTCAAGTCAGTTTTCTTAGCATTTATGACTCTTTGAATACTGTGTTGGGGATCTTCAAACTCTTTTCTAGATCTTATATTTAAATTGATGAGCCTGGGGACATAACAGAGCGCAAGGTCCTGAATTCCATTCCTGGTACCCCCACCCCAATAGCATAAATTGTTTGAACTGTGGTTACCCTGTTATACTATAGAACTTTCATTTAATTTTCTGATCATCTATATGTAATAAGTCCAACATAAAGTCAGGTGATTTCTGTTATCTAGAAAAATTGCACAGAAGATAAAGAAGAATGCTTATGTCAATCAGTCAATAGTCTAAGAAAGGAAACTCATCAAAACTGGTTGAATTTTGCCAAAATATTCAACTGGTTACAAACTAGTTGAATTTTGCCAGTATGTTAAAATACTTCATGGCTTCTCATCAAGTTCTTGTAGTGCATTTCCCAGAACAAACTAAATTATCTTCTTTCACCTTCTGAAACAAACTGTCACTTTATTGTGGTACAGAAATGCTCTTTTTTTGGCTTTAGTGTGGTAGTGTAACCCTGTAACTCTAGCTACTCAAAAGGACAAGCATGTAGGCCAGCATGGGCTACATAGTAAATTGAAGAGTAGCCTGAACTACCTAGCAATACTCTGTCTCAAAGAAGCAGGTTGAAGATGCTGAGGATTTAACTCAGCAATTGCCTAACATGGGTGAGTCTAGTGAATTAAATGCCCACTGCCCCCTCACCAAAGCTCTTTCTTGAAAAATGAAAGCACCTGCTACCTCGTATCTCTGTGTCTCTTAGGAGTACAAGAGTATACAGCTCAGTGGTAGAGCACTTATTTAGGAGGCTCATGATGCTGAGCCAGTACTCACCTCCCACCTCCAAAAATCTTCTGTGTCTCTGGCACTATTGCTTTTTATTGGGTGGGGGAGGGGTTGTTTCACTGTGTAGCCCAAGCATTCTTTTTTTTTTTTTTGTGGAATCAGGGATTGAACTCAGGCCCTTATGCTTGCCAAGGAAGCACTTATTCCACTGAGCCATCTCCCCAGCAACCCAAGCATTCTTAAAACAATTTTCCAGGGGCTGGGGAGATGGCTCAGCAAGCACAAGGGCCTGAGTTCAATCCCGAGTTCCACAAAAAAAAAACCAAAGTAGCTAAGGGATCACACAAGGTTGAACTAGTTGGAGTTGTAATCCCAGCACTCTGGGATGCTTAAGCAGGATGATTCATAAGTTCAAGTTCTGCCCCAACAACTAGCAACTTAGTGCAACTGTGTTTTAAAAACAATTTTCCCACTTCAGCCTCTCAAGTGCTGCAGAGTATAGGCATATGTGCTGTACTATTGCTCTTAATATAGTTCTAAGCACCTTTATCATTTATAACTTATACTTCACAAAGGCAGCTGGGTGGAAGAGTGGATGACAAGAAATACTTTTCATATCTAGGCACATTAGCAGACTAGTAAAGCTCAAGAATACATGTAATATTGCAATGTATTAATTCATCGAATCTGTATGGTTAAGGTGTCTTGAAACTGTCTGATTGACATTTGTATTTCAATAAAATAAAATAAAAATTAAAAAAAAGAATACATGTAATAGACTTCCTATACCACACACTTTTCCTATACCTCCTTTATGGTAAAAATGAATTCATCTGACATGACTCAAAGATACAGCCACTTTGATACCACATACAAATAAGAAAAGCGTGTGAACTTAAAATTATGCTTAATAATCAGTGTGTTAGTGTTTTACTCAAATTACCTAACATAGAAGAATTATTTATTAATAAACTCTCTTCAATATTTGACTAGGATTGGGGCCGGGGAGATGGCTCAGTGGAATAAGTGCTTCCCTGGCAAGCACAAGGGCCTGAGTTCAATCCCCGGTTCCACCAAAAAAAAAAAAAAAATTTGACTAGGATTTTAAATTACCATATGGTCTTACTGTATTTAGTGTTTAAACTAATAATTACTACTGATGTAAAACATTTAGGATCACTTTCATCAATTAGATTTAATACAGATTTAATTTTTAAAAATAAACATTGTATAATAAGAGCAATGTTAGCTTTTTTGATCAGTAAACCTAAAGAAAAAAGAAAAAAACTAAAAACATTGAGGGGCTGGAGTGATGGTTCAGTAGAGTAAGTGCTTACCAGGCAAGCACAGAGGCCTGAGTTTGATCCCTGGTTCCATGCAAAAAAAAAAAAATATATATATATATATATATATATATATATATATATATATATATATATATATATACATATATATATGTATATATATATATGTATTCATGTATACATTCATTCATGAAGTAAATCTTAGGTATTTCTGTATTTTCTTGGATTTTGAGAAATTTTTAACATATTAGTGCTTATTTAATGTTATGAAAGAAATGTTTTATGAGATATTATAACTAATTTAATGATACTATGTAAAGATAGAAAAGCATTAAGGCCTTTCCAAACTACAGGCACAAGTACATAGAAATCTAGAGCTTCAGTTCTTTAATTTTCTAGCTACAAGTCAAAAGTAAACACAAAATCATAAAACCCTGCCAATCCAGGATCTCAGAGCTGTCTTCCTTCACAATCCATACAAAGTTGTTAGTTGAGGCCAAGGGTACAAGCTCAAGAAGAAAGCACTTAACTGTATATGCACAGCGTTGTGTTCCATTCCAAGGACTAGGGGGTGAGGGGCTTCCTAATTGAATTGCTCTCAACATAGTTAGATAGAGTGACAAAAAAGAAGTCTGGCATACTGACTCACTGCTTGGTTTCTCATGCAACAGAGTTTAGGTATGTGTCACTTTTCTAGAGACCAACCATAAAACCAATTTGCATTGCTGCCATCCATGGGGACTATACATAAAGAAGAAACAAAAACCAAATGAGCAAGAGAAAAAAAAATCTCAGCAAACCAGGAAGGCAGCAAAATTAAAGTGATGTTTACATTGGCGGCCAAGAAGAGATACTAAGCCTAAAGCAGGCAGTGAGGGTGCTGGTCTGCAAAGTGCTTTACTTTGTTCTGTCAGATAATCCACCAGTACTCAGTAGACACCCTAGAACTATTAAAGGCCATTATTATAAAGAGTCATTGTTTCAAAACAATGACTTTAATAAAAATCTACAGTGACTATGTCTTATACTTCCTGTTTAGGCCTAAGCAGCTGTCTGGGTCACCTACCCTCCACATGCAGCTCAGCCAACCAAGGAAGTTTTGGGCTGTGGTACCTGTCTCAGTAATCTCAGTGATGAGGAGAGAAAGGGTCAGAGAGGCTCATATTCACCACCACATGTACTGACCTACATTTGGTCAGAACTAGCCTTATGGGAAGGAAATAGTCTTTCCTCATGCGTGCACGAAGGGAACATTAGTCAGGAAATGGCTAGGAGGAGGAGCAGTTTACTTAGAATTAATGGAGTTGTATGGGTGTTAACCTAACAGAAGGTGAATATGTGCCTACCCAAGGAAAAAGACATAGCCCCACCATTCAGTTGTAACATTGTGAGCAAAATGTGAACCTACTGGATTTGTGTTAGGCTAAACACAATACACTAGCTCAGTACCTATTTAAAAGCCCACATAAAGGCCCGGTAGATAGCTCAGCGAATTAAAGCCCCTGCTTAGGCAGGCACAGGGGCCAAGGTTTGATGCCCAGAATGCTGTGCTGGCCCTGCCCCTATGGCATGCGGAGACTGTGATTGAGACTAGGCATAGTGGTGCCCACCTGTGAGTGATCCCAGCACTTGGGCAGCTAAAAACAGGAAGATCACTACAAGTCCAATTTATGTAGTGGGACCTTATAGACCCTGTACAAAATATATTTTTTAAAAAAGTCCACATTGAATGTGTTAGATACAAGGATTCACAAAGTGATTATTTAGAGAAGGAAGGAAAAAGTGGGGCTTCTCATGGATCCCTTCAAATGGAAGTCATAAGAACTACTGATTTTTTAATAACAGAAAATACTTGTGCTTTTAGGAAAATAAAAATCATAGGAACAGTGGTTTGTTGGCCTTGTGTGGTTGGTGAGACAAAGTAATTTTTGTCTTCTTTTACGCCAGCTTTCAATTTCAAAATATTCTAGAGTGAAATTGATGATTAGCACAAGATACTGACCATGCAGGACTGGGGCTGTGGCTGCCTGGCAGAGCATGATCTTATCATTTATGAATCTTGAGCTAAACATCCCAGCACCAAAGAAGAAAAGGGAAAAAAAAATTGAAAACACTAATAAACACAGTTAAGCAAACAAATAGCTGGTGTTGACACTAGGGGTACAGGTTGGTTTCTGTGATGGTTTGTTTTTGAAACAAGTATTTACTTGACCGAATAAAGACAAAACTTTTAAATCATAAAATTCTTTTCTTTTCAGGGAGGACAATGTGGGACTGGGAAATTGAGCCCGTGTATGATTGGAAAGCACTTTGCCACTGAGCTATATGTCCCCAAACATAGGTCATAATTTTTTTTTACTAATTTATTCTGGAAAATTAAGGTGAGAACAATTAAGGCCATCTGTAGAAATGGAAAAGTAGTTTTTTTAGGGTCATGGTTCCAGCCTAAAATTTTATCACTTGAGGTGCTTCTGCCTCCATTTGGAGGGTGTTGTGTAGCATAAGGGAAGAAATGCCTTGCCTTCTTGTCACCATGCTACCCTGAACTCCCAGGCCTGTGTGTACCAGCAGCACAGAAGTTACCACAAGTCCAAGCTCATAAAACAGATACACTCTACTAAATTGTTTTCCTGTCTGATTCCTTTCTGATATTAGCCTCAGAGAAATATTCCCAGGGTTAATACATTATACATATTGCACTGTACTTTATAATTATAAAACTGCTGTGTACCTTTTCCCATTTGCTTTTAACAGATATGAAAGCAAATTCAGACCAATCCCTTGCCAGATCCATAGTGACTCTCTTTGGACAGAAACAGTCTCCCTGAGGTATCAGATTGTTCCAGGCAGTGTCTGTAAGGTGCTTGGTGAACAGCATATACTGATGTGGGGTCTGACTGTGATATGCTCAGTTCCCCTGGAGTTGCAGTACATTTAGTAGTGAGTTAGATTTTAGGATCTCATCCTCAGTTTTCTCTTTTTGGCCGATTTCCTTACTGCTCAAATTTTCATTTATATGGTTTTATGAACCTAAAATGAAAGTAAGAGAAAAAATTTCAGAAGGCATAGAAATCTGTTCTAGCAGTCATTGTTCCTTTATCAATACATGGATAGGAACTGTCCTACTAATCAATTTTGAAACTGTCTCATTGTTATTTGTTTCTCAAAAAATTAAAAATAAATAAACAAAAATACATGGATAGGTTGCTTTTTTTGGTATTTATTGAACCCAGCTTCCTAAACTGTACTGTTTTATTGAGAATTTTTTTAACTTTAAGCTCATCTTTGAACCTTAACTAGTTTAAATAAGAAAAAGTATGAATGTTGAATTAATGCCCTGTGGCTTTAAATCCAACCGATTGGAAGCTTTTGTCTTTTATGAAAGACACTGACAGCTGGAGCAGAGAGACAGATACAGTCTGTGATCTCTATTCTCCCAGCCAAACTATTAATTTGCATTAGCAGCACTGCAAAGAAGAGTGGGTGGGTGTGAGTGTGCGTGCACATGCGCACACACACACACACACACACAGAGATGTTATTTGGCAAAAGCTTTCTGTCTATTCAGCACAGTCCTCCTGAGTACCCAGATGTAAAAGCTTCATGAGTTAATGCTGGAGACAGAACCGAAACTATCTGCAGGCTGACACTAGTGCTGCAGAGAATGGCTCCGAGTGATGATGGTGTGGTGCAGCTGCACCTGCCTGTTCTGGCAAAGATCCTTCTCCAAGCATGTGAAGGTGAGAAGCCAGGGATCCACTAGAAGCATGGCTGTTGCTGGCTGTTGTTGAGGAAGGGCGTTCCCAGTGGTAGCTGCCCTCATTTGCCGTGATATTCTTGGAAACCTGGTGCATGCAGCATTGACAGCCTGCCACAGCTCCTCTGCAGTTTGGAAGCTGGAACAGATGGAAAAGGCTTGCAGTCAAGCAATGTCTTTTCATGACCCAGGCTCATTGTGCCGCTCAGACAAGGATGCTCTCTCCGCAGCCCACAGATGAAAGATAAGCTGTGGAGCCAGTACAGTCAGCAGCCTGCCTGACAGGGGTTTTTGGTAAGGTAAACGTGTTATATTTTTTTCTCTTAAGTTTTCTATGTTGTCTACATGAAATTGCGTCTTAGTGGTGAGTGACACATTTTGCAGAGTCATGGTAATGAGAAAGGACAGCCAAAGAAGTAAGGAGGAAGACATCCTTTCCAGTGTTTGGGTTGTCAGGTTTTCTTAGGTGGCCCTGCACAAGCAGAGGCTGAGGGTCTTCACAGCAAGGAATGCTTCCTGGTAATTAGCACTCTTCCTTTTTTGCATAGGCATAATTACCCTTCTTACCCAGCTTTCCTAGGATCTAGAGTAGAGTAGAGAAGGGAAAACCAACACTTCCTCCTCCCAGCTGCTGCTGCTGCTGGAGCAGCACTGAGCTGAGAACTTGTATGTGGTGGTGGGAGGCAGTGAGGAGTCTGCTTTTTTTTTTTTTTTTTTTTTGTCTTTTTGAGACAGGATCTCACTATGCAGTTCAAGCTGGCCTTAAGCTCACTTTGTAGCTCAGGCTGGTTTCGAACTCACAACAATCCTCCTGCCTCAGCCTCCCGAGTGCTGGGATTACAGGCCTGCACCACCACACCCAGCTGAATCTGCTATTTTCAGAGTTGTGCGGGGGTGAATATCTGTTTCCCACCCATTATCACTGCTGTTCCATATCAGCTGGTTGTAAGTGGTATTTCTGTTCTTCACTATGACTGAATCTCTTTAGGGTCTCTTTTGCATGTGTTTCTTTGGCAGACCCAATTCTAACATTATGAAGCTTTTTCTGTTGCTGAGTACCACATAGTTGCCTTTGCTAGAGGAAAGATAGTTATAGAAAGTAGCCCTGAATATTTATGAACCCCAAGACAGTTGAGACTTTTTTTTTCTTGGAAATCTAGGTTTCAGTCTTAGCAGATTTGATAGTCGTAATTTTGGACTCTTTGATGATCATTATTTTACAAGTTCAAGAAAGAGTTTTATTAGTACTGTGAAATGCTACCAGAATCACTTGCCTCTATGATCTACTTTAAATTGGATCCTGCTGTATTTTTGTAAGGATAAAAATTTACTTTTTTTCATCCTAGTATGGTATGTATTGTTGTGAGGCATGTGCTGTTTCGTTAACCTACCTCAAGTCTTGTCTTGGGCCTTTTCTCACTAGTAGAAAGAGCAGGGTTTTCTAGCAGCTTAGAATGGGCACAGACAGATCCATTGACACCTCACTTTCTGCTGACTCACTGCTTGTATAAGCCTGATAGAACAGTGCTCCCTGGGCTCCTGAGCCCAGCCCAGTGTTTACTCTCAGCATCCTTTAGCTTCTTCCAGAAACTTTCCAGTAACTTTCTAGGTAAACTTTCTTGACCTTTCACAAGGTCAATTTAAGAAGCAGGGAATAAATAAACCTTTTTCTTTTTCTCTTTTTTATTTTATTTGTTTGTTTGCAGAACCAGGGATTGAACTCAGGCCCTTGTGCTTGCCAGGGAAGCGCTTATTCCACTAAGCCATCCCCCCCCCCTTTTTTTTAATAATAATTTTTTTTTTTTTTTTTTTTTAAGTACAGGATCTCATTACACAAATCAGATTCATTCTCCTGTTTTCAGCCTTTCAAGAGCTGGGATTACAGGTGGGCACCACCATGCCCAGTCTCGATCGCCATTTCAGCACCCTCCCCTGGGGGGGGGGTAGGCTGGGGATCAAACCTAAGCGGGGGCTTTAATCCACTGAGCTATTTGACCTGCCCTCTTTTTCTCCTTTTGAATTGCTACATTCTTTAATTCAGTTTTCATCTACACTAAATTCAAATCCCAAATCCTCTCCTTTAGAAATAATACTTTACCTCTTTTATGGCCTGGTTAAAATAACAATGTCCTTTTCTATCTTTGAGGGCTCAGTTCAAAGATCCCTGTAAGGGGCTGGGGAGACAGCTCAGTATAAGTGCTTCCCTGGCAAGTGCAAGGATCTGAGTTCAATCCCTGGTTCTAAAAAAAAAAAAAAAAAAAAAAAAAAAATCCCAGTCAAAGATCCCTGTTAAAAGAAGCTTTCTGTGACCTTCCCTAACCTATTCCTTTTCTCACAGCCCTCTGTTCTTTTCCTTCATAGTACTTTCACAAAATAGATTGTTAGGTTATTTGCAACGTTTTGCCACCCAGTTACAAGCCTGGGGAAGACAGACTTTATTTTTTTCATAAGTGTGCTTCCAGCATCTAGCAAAATGGTCTAAACAAGTAGAGAATAATACATTGTACATCATAGTAAAAAAAGACAGGATGAGGCCCAGTGTGTGGTGGTAGTCACTACAAGGACCTTGTAGTCCCACTACTCAGGAAACTAAGGCAGGAGGATTGTTTGAGGCCAGGCTCAGGACACTGTTGAGAGGTGGGGCAGAATATAGCCAGGATCTAGCTCAATGGTAGAACATGTGTTTAGCATGTATAAAGCCTTTGGTTCAATCCCCAGCACAATATAAAAGTAAATGAATAAAAAACAAACTAGACTCTATCCTCCATGTTCCACTTGAGAAAGTTGGGTTATTGTACTTTGTCATCAATCTTAATTAAGAAAAATCTGAGTAGTATCATATTTGCAAAAGAATGAGGTTCAGGCAAAAGATAATGTAAAATTTCTGTGTTCTTTAAAAACTGATGACTCCATAAGACATTGGAGACAAAAATCAGAAGGTATTCACAACATTACAGGTATATATGCTTTAACCCACTATACAGAATAGCAACTGTATTCTCTGTCAAAGGACAATATGACAATAGTTTAAGGACCTTATTGGCTTTGTTTTTCATCTTAGAGTAAGACAGCACTTCATTCCTGGCTCACTTCATTTCATGTCAGTGAGCCAGGAAGAGGATGGCTTTAAGAAAGAAAGCTGGAGAAAACAGCACAACAACAAAAAAAGTTGTTTGGTCATTTCAGTGTTAATTTTCTTGCTGGTTGGGGTGGTACACATCTGTAATTCCAGTATAAGGTTATCACAACAGAGGAATGAGGATTGCTGCAAGTTCAAGGCTAGCCTGGGCCACATAGTGAATTCAAGTATATATAGGAAGACCATAACTCAAAAAAAGAAGTAACTTCTAATTACTTCAGGTTATCTTTTCTGTATATGAATTAAACAGAAAATCAGGTATTATACACACCTGTAATTCCTCTGAGATGCTGAGACAGAAAGGTCACAAATTCAAGCCTAACTTGGGCAATTTAGTAAAACCCTCTCTCAAAATTTAAAAAAGTTAAAAGGGCTGGGGATCCAGCTCAGTGGAAGGGTCCATTGAGCTAGATTATATATAAAAAATTATATATAATTTTTTTTAAGGCAAAAGAAATTTAAAAAAAATAATAATAAGGCAAAAGAAATTTGATTGTTAGCCAATTGAAACTGGCCTATTTGGGAAATAAAACCGTTACTCAGATCCTGATATCTAGAAATGTTAGCAAAAGTGCTTAGTATCAACATGGTATCATGGAACATTTTTGCATGAGTGACTCCATTTTGATTTTGAGCCTGGTGTGTTTAGACTTAGTTCAATAGTTTAGTCTAAAAACAGTGATTTCAGGTCTGGGGAAATAGCTCAGTGGTCTAAGTGCCTGCTTGGCAAATGTAAAGACCTGAGTTCTATTCCCAGTACCACATACCGTGCTAGCCCCAGAACCCTGGTACCATGCTAACCATCGATACCCGGCATGATGGTACACACCTGTAACCCCAGAACTAGGAAAGTTGAGGCAGAAGGATCACTATGAGTCCAAACTGTGTAGTGAGACCTTGTATCAAATAATTGTTAAAAAATAAATAAAATCACAGTGATTTCATGTACTAAAAATAAAATCAAAAAACTAAAATAAAAAATAAAATAATAGTCTCCTGTCATTTTTGTTTAGTTGATTGATTGGTTGGTTGAGACAGGGTCTAACAGTGTTCCCTTCTAATTTGACCTACTGTAATTTTTATTTAACATCTCAAAATTAAGTGTAGATCTAGGATAATAGTCTGGGGTATCTCTTCTAAAATTCTTTATGTTGATCTGTTGACCTAATTTATAACAGTGCAAGAGTGATTGGTCCCCATTGTTTATCTTAAAATAATTTTTATTCAGTTGCAGGTAAGCATGAACATTAAAACTGCAGTCTCTTTAAGACTTAGCATGGAAGTGCAATGGAATGCAGAGCTTCAAGTTTAAAGAAAGACCTGCATTTGCCTGTCAGGAGAGAAATACAGAAAATGTGCTGGTCTCCCAGGATCATGCAGTAATAGGGCTGGGCAACAGTATGCAGTAATGATTACCTGCAGTGCCTAGCACTCTCTTCCTTGCCCCTGTAGGGTAGGGGTGACTCAGGATAACCAGAGGCTATACCTCAGGTTGCCCCTCTCAGATTAGATGGATGACTACCTTCGTACACAGACTTGAGATAGGGAAGCACAGGTCATGCTTCTCAGGAATGACCACGATTTTGATCTTGATCTTTGAGTTGCAGGGGGCAGAGAGGAGAGGTGCTTGCAGAGGACACCAGCCAAGAACCACTTTTGGGATTGAAAAGCACTTGTGGGTCATTCGGTTCTGTTTTTTCCTTTTCCCGTGGATAAAGGGGGAAATTCCACCAAGGTAATCCCCACTAGCACTACATTTAGAAGAATTCTTTGGTCATTGGAACATAAAAGTAACAATCTAATGTATTTTGTTTCCAAAAAATAAATGACATCATTTTTTTTTAAAAATCCTAAATTCAGTGAGGTTACTAGATTTTATGAATTTGATCTTTTGATTTGGAAGATAGCTCTACTCTTTATTTAGTTGAATTAGTTTATTTTAGCAACTGATAACAAGCACCGTAGGAGAGAAATGGTACTTTTTTTTTTTTTTTTTTTGGTGGGGGAGGATCTCTTTGTAGTTAGGCTGGCTTCAAACTCTTGACAATCCTACCTCTACCTTAACCTCCCAAGTACTGAGATATAGACATGCACCATCACACCCAGCCACCATTTTCAGTATCAGGAAGCAATCTAATGGAATCCACTTTTAGTTATTGGCCACGTTTCCAACAGAAAGCTCTACAATGTGTTTAAGTTTTTACTCAAAATATGTCTCAGAGTACTCAGGGAAACTTTGTATTGATCTTGCAGCAAAACTTTGGCCTAGTAATAACAGAGTTCTTCAGAGAAATATTTGTTAAAACCTACACTGTGCTTTAAAATTTAATGTTAGCACCCATCTTCTGGGGGCCTTTCAGATTTTTTTTAACAAAATAAAAACTAGTGAAAAAATTATAAATGATAAAAAGTTTCACTAAGCAAAATTACAGGAATTCAACAATGATTGTGTTATTGCATATTGTTGTCTTCAGATTACCAGATATAAGCATGAAGAATTGATCCAAAAAATTTAAAAAATTAAAAAGAAAAAAATAAGCATTAACTATTAATTTCAGTAGGCCAGCAGAAATCAGCAATGTTCAGATTTCAAGCATGCACTAAAGAATAGATATATTATTTGACCCTGCAAATGAGGTACTGTTAGCTTCATGCCAGGAGACATAGAGAGGACTGGGTGTGGTAGAAGACACCTTTAATCTCAGTACTCAAGAGGCTGAAGTGTTAGGATTGCAAGTTCAGTGGGCCGGCCAAATAACTTAGTGGATTAAAGTTCCTACAGTAGGCACAGGGTCCAGGGATTTGATCCTGGGCCTGGTGGTGCTCGCCAGTGCTTGGGAGGCTGTAAATAGGCAGATCACTATGAATCTGATCTACACAGTGAGACCCTGAACATCCTGTAGACCCTTCCCTAAAATACAGGGGGAAAAAAGGATTGCAAATTCAAAACCAATTTAGGAAATTCAGTGATACCCTCTTTGGAAATAAAAGGACTGAATAGTGGTAGAGTACTTGCCTAGCGGGGTGAGGTCCCCACACAGTAAAAATAAAAAACACTAAAAAGTTCTTAATAGTCTCGTAAAAGCAAAGGTAGAACTGGAAAGATATTATTCTCAGCAATATTTGAGGAAGTGTAATGTGAGTCTAACAGTTCACTTGGCAGATGTTCTTTCAACATTTGTGTACTAGATACCAGGAGAAAGTAGTTAGAAAAGGATGGGGAACCTATCCTTGATGTCACGTAACAATGATGTACAATGTAGACTGAGGGGAAAGTGGCTAATGGTATTATATTCTGGCTGTGGTATTATCTCTGGTCAAGAGATTTTAGGTGATTGTGAAAACAATTGGCATTTGATATTTATAAAAGTAAAAGCAGGACTTGGGAGCTGCCTAATATCTTGAGAGAAATGGGAAAAGATTAGGAAAGAGATTGTACCCACAGATACTGGAAAAGTTGAAAGGACACACTTTGGCATGTTCTGCATCAGCCTTGTCAGGGGAAGAGAAGGGTGTCTGTGGAGAGCACCTGGGTGGTTGGCAGTGATGTTGGAAAGCATTCTAGTGGGTCAGCCACAAATATTCCAGCAGCTCCTAAGTACTGTGTGGGTCATTTTATAAAGTAAAACAAAGTCCTGCATAGACAGATGCAGTTGGGAAGAAGAGCAGAGAGTTCACAGTGGAAGGGAACATTGCAGTTTTAGTAGGGTGCTCACAGTCACCTTGCTACCAAGTTGCCATTAAAGCAAAGACTGAAGCATAGCTGGAGCAAGTCAGTGAGTATGTGAGGGAAGAGCACTCCCACCAGATGGAGTGCTGAGGGATACTTACTGGCCAGAACAGCAGGGCAGCATCATTGCAACTGGCCACGAAGATGGCCAAATGTGGTGTGATGTGGGTGCCACTCAGGCTGTCTCAGAACAAGCTTTTGTTCTGGCACATAGCCACTGAATGTTAAGATGTACAAGGGTTGCAGTCTGACTTAATTTAAAAAGGATGACTTGCTTCTCTGCAGAGAATTGATTATAAAAAAAATTACAATATTGCAATAATAGGAGACTGTTGATATAATCTAGGTGAAAACTATAATGGCCTGGGCCAGTGCAGCAGCAATGGAAATTTGGTGACAAGAGGTCAATTCTGTACCTCTTTACCAAGTAGCTTCAGACATCTGCTGAGTAATGTAGTATGTGTAGGGAGCATCACGACATAGCCTTCAGTCAGATGAAACATTGGCCTTGCTGCCTCTTAACTTTTGTGATCTTAAACACCTTAAATTCTTTATGCTTGGCTTTTCTTGGCTAAAATGGGGATAAATAAGAATTCCTACCTGTGGTACTGTTGAAAGTATTAATTGGCTGACCACACAAAAGTTTTCAAACAGTGCTTAATACTTGTTGGAAGTACACCAGTCTAGTGGTGTTCTTACTAGATTAGGGTAGATGACATTAAGGATTTGGATCTGAGTTAAGTGGATTGATGGTGTAACTGTCTCTTGAGAGGGCAGAGAACAAGAGGAGAAGTTTTGAGAGATCTGGACAGAAATGTGCAGTGGCTGATAGATACCTGAGTACCCATGTTGAGTAGGCAGTGACGTATAAGAGAAAGTTTTTAGAATCATCAGCAAGTAGATGGCTGTAAAAACATGATGTGTATTTGGGCCCCAAATGAAACGGTAGTATATGCTTTGGCAGGTATCCTCACACCTGATGAGGCTCAACAACCAGTTCACGGAGGGCGAGGATCACAGATCCCACTAAACTTTTCAGACTTCTCATTGCTTTAGAAGTTTGTTTTATCAAAATTGCTTGAAATAAATAATATTAAGCTAAGGCAAAGAAATTTTTTGTCTTAAGGAAACTTGTATCACAAGCTATTAGGAATTAACTTGCAAAGGAGAATTTATTGGTGGTAGTTCTTACAACCAGGTTGTGTTATCTTTACATTCTTTTATCTCTAAGAATATAAAGATCCATATGGATTTTATATGGATCTTTATATTCTTAGAGATAAAAAGCCTCCTCCATGAGGCTGAGCAGTATGCCTCTAAATCTATTATGTGTCAGGTGCTTTTTCTTTAGTTGTAAAGAAGTGACCTTTCTCTTAAGCCTTTCTCCTAACCCTGTTAGTCATCTATAAAATAACTGTATAAGCCAGTTCCTTCCCAGCTCCGAGTCTGTACTTAGGAAATAGCATCCATACCAAGCCATCCTAATCCTCCTGTTTACATTGTCACTGCCAGATTGCTGCCTCCTCGAGAGCATGTGCAGTTTGTATACCCAGTGTCTAGTGTTTAGCATCAGGCCTGTACACAAGTGGCCTTTGATAATGTTTAGTTAAAACAGGATTAAACCATCTTGGCTAAGCTTGTATGGATCCATTAAGTCTAAACAGCAGGCCCTGGAGCATACCTGACGTGCTAATCCTTAACAATACCTGCTTCATCCATGTCAGAGTCAGTCCCAGTACCAGCTCTGTGTCCTAACATTGCTGTGTAGCAGGTATACTGGGACAGGTAGGCAGGTAGGATCTTAATAGTCTTTAAGTGTTACATCAACCCAGTCAGTGATTTTTTTCCTCAGCAGCTTTGGGAAGTGGAATAAACTGTGAAGTTTCTTTCCTACAGAAACTCTGAAGTTTGCTCCATTTGTAGTAATATATGCTCAGCCTCTGCCTGGAGGGGACTGTGACAAGCAGCTTTGAGAAACATTCATTGGATATCCTTTGAACAAGACATTGTGCTCGTGTTATGGAATCTAAAGATGCACAGCAGGAATTTGCCCTTGAAGAAAACAGTGGACCAGTCACTTCAGTATAAAGCAACTGGCACTATGATAAGAGATGTGTGCAGGATATGGGGACATCTGTGGGAGATGGAGGCTGTCATGAAGACTTCCTAGAGGAAGTTAAAGCATACCGTGTGTTGAAGGCTGACATGGAGAACATTCCCTTGGTGAGGATAGAGACTGCAGGCCATGTTAGGAAAGCCAGACTATAGCTATGCCCTTGCAAATAGAGATTCAAGGAGATTCCTCCCATGCCCAGGGAAATATTAGGGAAACTGTTGTTGTTTCATTTTGTTACAGTACCTGTAGGATCTTCAGCTATAAAACTGATGTAGTGGCTTCCTCCTCACTGGGAAAAAGTACCCAATACCATCTCATTACAATAGAAAAGATGTGTTTTGGCTCATATTCTCAAGTCGGGCTGACCCATCTCAAGGTACAAAGGCATAATGGAAGGGTTTGAAGGAAGAAGGCTGCTCACATGAGAATGGCCAGGAAGCAATGAGAGCAGCAGGAAGTGGGCAGGTGATGCACCCTTCCAGATCAAATCCAAGGGTCCAGTGACCACCTCTTCTGGCCAGACTCTGCCTCCTCACAGCAAGTCAGTTGTATCACCCTCAGGACTCCACAAGCCCACCTTCCACAAGCCCTGCCTATGGGTGTGTGAGGCGTTAGGAGTCACCTGGAGAGAAACCGTCACAAAAACTCATGGAGACACCAGCCTACATTCACATCTCAAAGCAGAAGTATGTCTTCTCCCCTTGTCACTGTCCCCATGTCATAGGAAAGAACCATAAACTCTTTTCCATGGAAAATGACACATGCTGGCAGTAGAAAGAAAGAACCCTATAATAAATGCCTCTGATCAAAATTTTTGTCATGAACACTAATATTTCTATACTAACTATTGAATGGTAAAACAGCTTTATCTTTTTATTTTCTAAGCAAACTTTACCCGGCACACTGATAAAACAGATGTAAGCAGGGTTCAAGAGCCTGAAGCTTGGCTTCCTTCTTCCCTCTAGGGTAGTTCAGAGGTGTCTTGGTTCTTCTGAGGCTTCTCTGCACACCAGAGCTCCCATAAAACCCTAGAAAGTGATTCCTGAAACTTGTAAGAAACCTCCAGCCCATCAAGATTATTCAAGTCAGGGAAATATTCCTTTCTTTTCCTTTTCTTTTCATGTATGTGCATGTTCTTTTTTTTAAGTTGGGGAAAATTTTTGTGATAATTTTAAAAATATCTTTTTGAGCTCTAAGTAGAATCTTGACTTTAGCCCCAAAATGGCAAGGTGGAATGCTTAGAAAAAATGGTGACTGTGCATTAACAGAGCTGAGCCCATTTTCATTTTCTTCTAATCCCCTTTCCTTTGGATCCCTCCCTGTTTGTAGTGCCCACACAGTACTGCCATGTAATATGTTGGTGAACCAGCCAGAGCACATCCACATTTACTGTTTTGTTTTGGTATGGTGATTGAACTCATGAACCTTCGCTTTGCAAGCACCTATTCTACTGAGCTATCTCCCCGGCCCCAAACATTTACTGTTTGTGCAGTTGCCTTGTTTGTTTTTGGTCTTCTTTTATTTTACTGTATTTTTTTGGTTGAATTTTGTTAGGAGAGGTTTATTTTTTGTTTTGGGTGCCGAGGACCGAACCCAGGGCTTCCAGCTTGCTAGGCAAGCATTCTACCACTGAGCCAAAGCCTCCTCACAGCAAGTCAGCTGTATCACCCTCAGGACTCAGTCACCTTCCACCCAGCCCCCCCACATTTACTGTTGATTAGATGGCAGATTGCTGTGGAGTCCTCAGAGCCAATACAGTTTAAATCTCTAGGGATTGCAGTTTGTGAATTTGATCATGGGGGCAGTCTACCAAAATCAAACATGTGTCCTGTCTTCCATGGAGCGCTGGAACTGACCTACATACTCCAGTGTTAGTCCAAGCATGATCTCTCCTTCTCTGAGGTGAAAGTTTTAGCAGGTGCCCTAGTGTCAACTCACTGAAACAAATGTACATCCTTCCCTAAACTTGCTTGGAAAAGAACAGCTCTCAGAATTTGGAGAAAAAAAAAAAAATACTCAGGCATCTATTTATTTTCAGATTATGAAGGCTTCCCCACCTTCCACTTCCTTCTCTGTTTGCCTTCTTCATTTCCTCAAAAGGGAAGGGCATTGCTTAGTTTTGCATTTTGGGTACTGAACCTACCTGCCTGGCCAGGTTGATAAAAGATGGTTAATTCTGACTACTGATTTCTCTACTACCCACTACTGAAGATGAGGATAAAACCCCTGGCCTTTGCACTGAGCCACATCCACAGGTTGCTTTTTTTTTTTCTTCCAGGCGGGAAGGTGGGGTGTACAAATCCTCATTAAATTACTAAGTTGCACAAACCAGCCTGGAACTTCAGCCTCCCACATGGTAGAGTTACAGGCATGTGCCACCAAGCCCAGTTTGAATACTATTGTTAAAGGACAAAATTGCAACAGTTTAGTCAAATAAGCTTAACTGGCTTTCCGTAAAACAGCTATCCCAGTGAGTCAAACAGAGGAGGTTGGTTTTAATGACAGAAAGGCTAAAGCTTAGTGTGGGAGGCTGAGGCAAGAGAATCACGAATTATGGGCCAGGGATATAACTCAGTGGCATAGCACCTGCCTGGCAAGTACAAAGTCCTGAGTTCAATTCCCAGTACCAAAAGAAAAGTTTGAGCCTAGCCTGGACAAATTATTGATTTAATAAGACCCTATCTCAAAATAAAACATAAAAATAGGTCCTGGCTTATAAATCAGTGACCCTAGATTCAATCACCAGTACTGAAAAGAAAAAAACAGGCTGAAGGACACAGAAATAAAAAGAATATGGGTCATTTCAGAGTGGTTTTCCTTATAAGACAGGACAGGAAAAGACAACAGTAGAAACCCATCTAATTGTGTGACATTAGGTTACTTAAGATTGGTTTTGTTGAGTAAGTGTTAAAGCTGAGGGACTTGGTGATCATACCAGTTGAAATTGGCCTGTGAGGAGATTTGGCAGTGTCTTCTAATAATGATTGAAGATCAGATGATGCAGGTTTAATGACATGGGCTTTATTTTTTTGTTCATTTGTGAGGTTTTCTTTGTTGTTTTTTTTTTGGTCAGGGTCTCATTCTGTAATTAAGGCTGGCGTTGGACTCAGCAATCCTCCTGCCATAGCCTTCCCAGTGCTGAGATTACACATGTGCACTACCCTACCAAACAGTGATGTTAACTTTAGCATGAGAGACTGCTTTGATTTTTTTTTTAGCCTAATCTATTGGGGCTCCCTGTGTGAGTATTGTCCAAACAGTGACCTATAATTTCTATTTAATACCATGTTTGTTGGGTATAATCTGATTTAGCACTTTTTTTTTGTTTGTTTTGGGGGAGGTGGTATTCTTTGACAGTGCCAGAGATCAAACCTGAGTCCTCTTACATGCTAAGAAAACACTCTATAGCTGAACTACATACCCCCAACCTCAGATTAAACGCATTTAGCATCTTTTCAAAAAAAAAAATCTCATGGGAAGATAATAACTGTATTGTATAGGAAAAGCAATGCAGGCTTAGCCTTAGCAAGCAGATGACCTTGTAAGCTCTGTGGAGTTGGTCTAAGCCCAGAGTCTTGAGCCTTGTGGATAAAAATCCTCTGTGCTGGGTGCTGGTGAACCCTGCCAGGAAGTAGGCCGATCTATATCACACACACACACACACACACACACACACACACACACACACACACGTGCCACGCCCTCGATGGCTTCTCTCAGCCCCTGCAGGATCAATGTTTTCAAACACTGGTTTGATCCCCATCAGTTAATTTATATGAGTTAATAGATTGTTTAAGTCTGCCAAATGAGTTCTTAACAGTAAGAGACAAGGGGCCAAGGATATAGCTCAGGGGCACAGCACCTGCCTGGCAAGTGCAGTCCTGAGTTTGATTCTAGATACCAAAACAAAACAAACAGTAAGAGACAAAAGTGCAAACAAAAGTGATAGAACAGAACTGCTTGACCTCTCAAGGAAAACAGGAAGATCAAGAAGGACAGACCATCAGGATATGGTAAGGAAAGAGCATCAGCAGATTCCTTTGGCCTGCCTGGTGAGAACCGTGTAAATGGGGTGGCAGTGTTGATCTTGTTAGAGAGATGGAGGTTAGCTGGCTACGTCTCAAGCTGTGAATGAGGCCCACTGTGTAGAAAGAAAAGTGACTATCTGTGGAAGTGACAGCAGACTTTTTAAGCTTTCAGTATTGACATCTATAAGTTCACTACCACAGTCCTATAGTGTCGAAGGCCAGTGTTCCCTTAGTTCAGCTCCATAATTTCCTTGTTTATGTATGATATGTAAACAGTCTTAGAAGGAAATCTAAGATTCTTAATATTTGAATTTTTGAAAGAAAATTTTGTACCATAGATGGTACAAAAGCAGAACCAGTGCTAACAGCCTCATCTGTGTTGGGGATACTTTAAGCTTTTATGCTCCTGGATACAGTCCACCCTCACAGCAGCCTCCTGAGTAAAGTGTTATCTCTATCTTACAGTTGATGAGGTTGTACACCATGACCACTTTTCAGCTTATAACAGCTTTCAGGACAAACTGTACAACTCAGAGCATAGACTGCCCTGCAGCACTATTCACAGCTTGAAAAAGCCATTCACCTCTGCTGCTCCACAGTTTCGCCACTGCCCTCTGCTCCCACCTCATTTCTAATGTCTCCCTCCTAAGACCAGTGCCTGCTTTCAAAATCTGGAGGAGTTTCCAAATCACCCCATGATTCCTGCCTTCAGGGTCAGATGAACTGCCTTTTCACTGCAGCTGTATAGATTGGTTTTCTGTGGAGACCAAGGCCTTCGATTCTGTCCACTGTCCTCTGGAAGCCATGTGGATCACCCTGAGTGGGAACCCTGCCTGGGTAGGCACACATGGAAACAATTTGGCTTTCTTGTCTTTTGTTTGTTTGTTTGTTTGTTTGTTTTGAGACAGAGTCTCACTATGCAGTTCAGGCTGGCCTTAAGCTCACTTTGTAGCTCAGGCTGGTCTCAAACTCATAACAATCCTCCTGCCTCAGCCTCCCGAGTGCTGGGATTACAGGCATGTGCCACCACGCCCAGCTTAATTTGGCTTTCTTAATAGTTACTGTGTACAGAAATAAAAATCACATCTAAAATGTGATCATTTGTAAAAATAATACTCAGTTGAAAGTTGTTTTATTTTAGAGGTATAACCAAACTTGATCCTAGTGCCTAAACCATCTTTTCACTAGAATGATCCATTTTGATCTTCTCAGGTTAATAATTGGACTTTATTTTTGTCTACATTTCCTTACTCAACTGATTACATGTAAATCAGCATTTATGACAGTCTGAGAATCTAAGAGAGAAAACTAGAGCATGCTGGAGCTGGAACCCAGCCTCTCACCTGTGCTGACAAATGTTTTACCATAGAGCCAACATTACTGTTTTCGTCCATACTGTGAAAATATATTGATCTAGAAATGAGCTAAAAATGTTTTCTGACTCAGAGATCAGCATAACTCCTACTGAGTTGGTAAACTGAGGTTACACAGTCAAGGTGGGAAAAGAAAACATGGGCTAGCACTTTATTAGGCTGGCATTTCATGACTTTTTCAGATTTGGCATATTATTACTATAAAAATGCATAATAATGCTACCGTTATCTCTGCTTGGATATGTTATGGATAGGAAACAAGAAAAAAGCTGTGGTTTTTCTCCAGAATGGTAAAATTATAGTTTGGTACTGTATTGGGAATTTTTTTTTTACCTTTGATGATTATCTTACTCATTTCTATTTCTGCTCAACACACCGAATTCTCTAGGGCCTTCCTTTTGAGCCCTGCTTTCACTCACCATAAGCCACACACAGAGTACCTCTATAAGGATTTCTTGTTTTTTATTATTTTAGGGAAGGGTCTACAGAGTGTTTAGGGTCTCACTACTAGATCAGACTCTTAGTGATCTGCCTGTTTATAGCCTCTCAAGAGCTGGGATTACAGGCGTACAACACCATGCCCAGTCTCGTTGCTGTCTCGGTGTGCCCTAGGGGTGGGGCTGGAGGCCCTGAGGGTCAAACCCCTGCCCCTGTGCCTGCTTGCAGGTGCTTTAATCCTCTGAGCTATTTGGCTGGCCCTTCAATAAGGATTTCTTTCCCTCCACTGTAACATTGGTAACATTCATTGACCAATGACCAAAATTGACACTTTTCTTTTGCCAGTTTCAGCACCATGTTCCCATTCTTCTAATACCAGTAATTAAAATAGAGAGCATTCCCACTGCTCACAACATGATTTAGATACAGAGATATGTGATAAAAAATTAATGTTTGTATCTAGGCATGATCATACCTGTACTCACCAAAACTTTCAGGTGACTAATCAGGTAACTGATCTGTAAATTAACAGGGTTGTCTGGACACCAAAGTGATTTTCATGCAATTATGCTGAAAAGCAGATGTAGTTTTGTTGTGCATAGATTTGCTTCTGAACAAAAGTATGCATGTAGAATGTGAATCAATTCATGCTTTAAACCCACAGAGAGAGCTTTGTCATTTAAATCCTGTGAAGAACACCTCTAGCTGACTATATTGCACAATCTTTTTCATGTACTGTATGTATTGCTTAAGATGTATTTATATAAAGACAAGATCTACATATGGATAGGGCCTGCTCATGACAGGAGGGGGCCTATATGTTAGTTATAAGTGCTGGGAATTGAGAGCAAGCAAGTGTCCATTGCTTGTGTTGAGTCAGGATACAAGTCCTCTTGGGCTCCTTGTAACATCCCCTCTTGCTTTTGTGCTAGATCGAGCGATTGGAAGTAAGCAGCCTTGCCCAAGCATCTAGTGTGGTGGCCTCCAGCACCGATGGCAGCATCCACACTGAGCCTGCAGATGGCATCCCTGACCCTCAGCGCACAAAGGCAGCCATTGCCCACCTACAGCAGAAGATCCTAAAACTCACAGAGCAGATTAAGATCGCGCAGACAGCCCGGGATGACAACGTTGCTGAGTATCTGAAGCTCGCCAACAGTGCCGACAAGCAACAGGCCCCACGTATCAAGCAGGTCTTTGAGAAGAAGAACCAGAAGTCTGCCCAGACCATCCTCCAGCTGCAGAAGAAACTTGAGCACTACCACCGGAAGCTCCGAGAAGTGGAGCAGAATGGGATCCCCCGGCAGCCAAAGGATGTCTTCAGGGACATGCACCAGGGCCTGAAGGATGTGGGAGCCAAGGTGACTGGCTTCAGTGAAGGCGTGGTAGACAGTGTCAAAGGTGGCTTCTCCAGCTTCTCCCAGGCAACCCACTCCGCAGCAGGGGCTGTGGTCTCTAAGCCCAGGGAGATTGCCTCACTGATTAGGAATAAATTTGGCAGTGCAGACAACATCCCTAACTTGAAGGATTCTCTAGAGGAAGGCCAAGTGGAGGATGGCACAAAAGTTTTGGGGGTGATTTCAAACTTTCAGTCCAGCCCAAAGTATGGTAGTGAGGAAGACTGCTCTAGTGCCACATCAGGCTCAGTGGGGGCCAATAGCACCACGGGGGGCATAGCTGTGGGGGCATCCAGCTCCAAGACCAACACCCTTGACATGCAGAGCTCAGGGTTTGATGCACTGCTCCACGAGATCCAGGAGATCCGAGAGACCCAAGCCAGACTGGAGGAGTCCTTTGAGACCCTCAAGGAGCACTACCAGAGAGACTACTCCTTAATTATGCAGACCCTTCAGGAGGAACGCTACAGGTGAGTGTCCTGGGGTGAACCCCTAAATACTTGCTTGGGGTTCCTCCTTTTTGAACATAGGGAGGTGACTTAGAAGGTCTTTATCTTTCTCTAGAGTGTGTAGAGCATTTCTTTTATGTCATATGACATTCTTGTTCATAGACAACAAAGTAGAGGCAGAGCAACCAAATGACTCCAGGACCTATATATCAATGAAGTACCTCCAGCTATCCTAGGACTATAAAGTGAAGCCACAACTTTCTAAGTTATCCCTCTAGTACTTACCACAGATCCACACAGTCATTGCAGCCTAAAACTGTGCTGCATGAGATGCAGAAGATATTAATTATCAGGAATGTGTAGAGGCCAGGAAAAGTGGCAGATACCTGGAATCCCAGCTGCTTGGGCAGTAGAGGCTAGAGGATGGAGAGTTTAAGCCCAGTGTGGGCAACGTATAAAGATCCCATCTCCTCCCTCCAAAAAAATAAAATTCTGTAGATAACAAAGTTACAGCCAGCCAAAATGTAATAACTTTGTGGCTATTTGGCCTTATACCTATCAGGGCAATTGGTATAGAGAGATTAGATTGCAAATAAATTCAGATAAGCATGCCTGTTACCTTTATTGTACGTTGGCAAGTGTTTGAATAGGGAGGAGACTGGAGCATAAATGGCTCTGCAGAGCTGGAGAACTCTCAGAGGGCTGAATGTTTTGAGTTACCATCTTTGCCAAGGTAGGAGCCAGCCTTTTGGGCTTTTTCTTTCCTGCACTATAGGTCAAACCCAGGCTTTTTCCTGATGGCCGCATGCTCTGTGCTGAGCCACATCCCTGCCTGGCAGCTTTATCTGTGTTTCATGTCACACACATGGCACCATTCCTGGCTGCTTTCCAGACATGCTTCTTTATATGCAGGCAGAAGTAATGTCACATTTAACTTCATGACAGTCAAGCAGCAGACTGTAGGAAACCACAGACCTGAAGACTGCGTTTGTAGGGTCTAGAGGCCTGGAGTCTGGCCCTGTCGGGGTTGTGAACCAAAAGGGACACTCATACTTCTGCTGTACCATCACTTGCCAGCACTCTCTGAGGGTCTCTTTCATGTTTTAAGCTGTTTTATTTAGTTTTGTCTTACAGTTCTGGGATTGATTCCAGACAAGCCCTCTACCACTAAGTCACACTTTTTTATGGTTGGAGATAGGCAAGGTCCCATTAAATTGCCCAGGCTGGCCATGAACTTGTGATCCTCTTATCTCATCCTGCCCAACAACTGGGATTACAAGCATGTGCCACATCACCCTGTGCAAAAGTGATGTTCATAGAAGTCTGCTTGTATGACATACACTCCAGGCCTAAGATAAGTTTGTGTGTATCAGCCATCTTTGAAAAGAGTTGAAACAATGCCAGCCTTCAGGTGGCAAAAATGCTGGTCAGTGTCCAATCCCATCCCTTCCATGCCCAAGTATGACTCTAAGGAAGGGGAAAGAGAAGTGGGTGTAGGACAGATAAAGCTCCACATGTAAGAGTGAGGTTGCTTTGCATACACATTTTCTTTTGGTGTTTTAATTACTCTAACCCACTGAGAAGGCAATAAAGAAAGCAGCAAATGGATATGCCCCTTTGTATAAGATTGAGAGACCCAGGCTCTTTTCTGTCCTCCCAGAGCTACAAAGGGGCTATACACAGGTTGCTGCTGGTTGTGTGATACCCTGCATGGTGGCACCTGCAGTTCCCTTGCAAGCTTTCACATGCATTTACCTGTCCTCATGGTTGTCCACTTCACCAAGAGGACACTGAGGCATGGGGTGGTCACTCAGCAGGAAGTAGTATGTGAAGCTCCACACATGGCTCTCCTTCCCCATCCATTGTCTTTTTTTTTTTTTTTTTTTTTTTTTGTCTTTTTGAGACAGGGTCTCACTGTGCAGCTCAGGCTGACCTTAAGCTCACTTTGTAGCTCAGGATGGTCTCAAACTCACAACAACCCTCCTGCCTCAGCCTCCTGAGTGCTGGGATTACAGGCATGCTCCACCACGCCTGGCACATCCATTGTCTTTTTACACCAGTACCAGGGATGTAGTTGAATGCTGACTTACTCCTGAGACTCACTATTTGCATTGGCAGTGGGGTAGGCCCTTCCTAGGGCCAGGTGTGTGCTTACTAAAAGTTGAATCACTGTGTTTAACATATTTCTAAAATTCTATGAATGTGTGCACTGAGGAAAAGTTTTCAGATACTATCTAAAAACCCCCATGGGAGCATTCTCACCCCCATCCCTGCTATTTCTGCAGAACACTTTCTCCAGAATCCCTATCTCTGTCCAAATGGTTCTGCTGCTGTGGCCCAGGCCAGCTATGGCCGAGCATCTGCTGGCTTGGGTGCAGGACATGTCCTGAGGTATGGGGCATCAGCTTTCTGCACCCACACACTGTGCCATGGCTGCCACTGAGTTTCGTCAGCACCTGGCCGGCTCAAGAGCTGGGTCCAGACTGACCTCAGTCCTTACCCAGGAACTGGATCTTTGAACTGCATGGGGCCCTCGACTAGAGGGAATCATATTGGAGAGAGGTAGGAGATGGAAACTGTTTATGATGGATCCATGCTGACCTCAGAAGGCTCTGTCCCACCCAGGTACTATACAGGTTGTCCTGGCAGCTGTCTCCATAGTGCTTCTGAGCAGGAAGGGATCCAGGGGTATCTATTCTTATCTCATTTATGAGTGACCACACTGAAGCCCAGAAAGGTGAAGTGCTTTGCCAGGTCACATAGGAAGCTCATTTCACATATAATTTGCAGATAAAAACTGTGAACCAGTCCTGTTCTCAGTGGGTGTAGTTAAAATAGGGTTCCAAAGAGAAATGCTCCCTGTGCCTTGGTGCCCTGGAAGTGTGAATTTGGGGACGGCACCCAAGGAAGACCTAGTGGTTTCTGTCCTGCTCCTGCAGCTGCTGCCAGTGTGTGACAGTGCTGGGGAGCAATGATGCTATTTTGAAACCTCTGGGTCAGAATGTATGTACTTTGTGAATCAGCACCTAAGTGTGTGTGTTGCAAAGCTCAGGAATCCTGCAGCCCACACCAAGCCCTAAGAGCACAGTGAGTCAGAGGTCTTCACCATGGGTGGTCCACATATATGGAGAACAGGCCACTGCTAGGTGATCCAGTTAGGCCAGGCAGGTGGTATCTGGTATCATTGTACATCATTGCACATCACAATGCTCAGAAGCAGCTCTCATCCCAGGTGTTAGGCCTGTCCACTAAAAATGGACTAGATAGGTCAAAACCAGCCAGGAGGAGCTCTTAGGAAGGGTAAGACTCTATTAAAAGATGTACACATGAGCTCTTTCCAGCTCAGTCAATAAATAAATGAGAAGAAGAAAATCAATTTTTTAGTAACTCCCTTTAACTCATTGGGCCTGCACAAGCCTAAATTGGCTTTTCACTCCAGCACTACTTGACCTGTATAGCCCCCAGTAGATCAGGGAACTCCTGTGAGCCTCAGATTCTCCCTCTGTGAAAACAAAGTAGTGATGTTTATTTCACAGGCGTGTGGCTGAGTAAATGAGATTACTCAGGATTTGGTCTCCAGTGTCGCACAGCACTGCACCAAGTAGGGTACCTGGTGTAGAGAAGCTCAGGATAGGGTTCAGCACAGTGGAGTGCACATATGTGGGCCCTGGATTATGCCCTCCCTCTCCATGCCTTCTGGGATATGCAGAGGCCAGGAGTGTGCCGGATGCTGTTGAATGAATCTCTCTGGTATTCAGCTTGTCCAGAGTCTCCCATAGGTTTTATTCTTTGTATCCCTTGGTTTTCTGTTGCTTCTTGTCTTCAGGATCCTGCACGGACTGCCCTTGGAGTCTTGAGAGCACTGATCCTGTGCTTTTTCTCTTTTCAGTAAAAGGCATGTTCAGTGTTGCTTCTTTTCAGGCTTCAACACAAACATGGTAACAAAAAGCCAAAGGAAAACCTACTTTCCCCAGTTCAGCCTGGAGTTGGTTCCAGGTCCCATGACGTGTTCTATCACTTCCTAGAGGAGCCCCCACAAGCTGCACATGTGGTTGGCAAATAATAACAATCATCTCCCATAGCTGCCTGTGTCAGCTGTAGGACCTGGTTCTTCTGCTGTACTCAGGACCTGTCTGCAGTTTTCTCAAGCTCTTGCATTAGTGACCTGCTACCGACCTATTACCTGGCAAGGGAAGCACTATGGAGCCATGTCCACATGATAATGCTGCAGGTGGGCACATTCGTAGGGTGTTCCTTTATCCGGCTGCTCATGCAGCAGAAATTCAACAAGGAGGCCTTGGCTTATCTTCAGTCAAGGAAGTGACTAAAGCACTTTTCCAAGATCAGCATGCATTAGAAACAGAGCTTGAAAATGTGTACTGCTTTGTAGCTTTATATTCCCAGTGGAACTGCATGCATGTGATTACAGTGTGGCAACCAAAATTTTACATGCTACAAAAGCTTAGCCTCATCCCTACCCTCCAAATCCAGAGAAATCTAGTTGGCATCTGTAAAGAATTGAAACTCCTTAAAGAGGCATTCTTGGGCTCTAAAAATTCCATGTTGCTGGGCATGGTGGCACACACCTGTAATCTCAGCTCTTGGGAGGCTGAGACAGGAGGATCAGTGCAAGTTCAAGGCAAGCCTGGGCTAGTTGGGAGTTCAAGACCCTGTCTCAACACCTTCACCATATGCCACACCAGCCCTGCCCCTAGGTGCACTGAGCCGGCCACCAAGTGCAGGCATGGTAGCTCATGCCTGTAATCCCAGCCCTGGGGAGGCTGAAAACAGGGGGATGACTATGAGTCTGAACTGCATAGTGAGACTCTGTACCAAATCATAAAAAAAGAAAAAGGAAAAAAAAAAAAAAAAACACATGTGAAGCAGACATGGTAGCTCACACTTAAAATCCCTACACCGTGGGAAGTTAAGGAAGGAAGATCACAAGTTCAAGTGCAGTCAGGGCAACTTGGTGACTTGGTAAGACCTTGTCTCAAAGTAAAAAGGGCTCAGGAAGATTTAGTCCCCGTGCCTTGTAAATACATATGTACTCACATGTAGAAAGATGTACATAAATTACCTTCCCTCCTTCCTCCTACCCTCTGGCTTGATGTTAATATTTAATAGAGTACCCGGTTTCTCCATTTCAGAATTTAGGCAAGAAGTAAACACTGGCAAATGAAGTAAGCAAAAGAAAGTTCAGTATTAGTAATGTGGTAGTGGGGATCAGTAGGAGCTAGACCATAGTATTCTCTTCCCTTTTTGTTTAGATTTTATGTTTTATTAATAGTGCAGGAAAAAAATGAGATAACAGTGAAACAAATCTAAAACCAGGTGGTTCACATCCTCAGTACACAGAGCTCCAATTTACTATCCTCCTGCCTCAGCCTCCCAGAGTGCTGGAATTAGAAGCAACCACCTGTGTTTTTTTAGGCCCCAGTACTGGGTCCCAGGGCCTTTATACCGAGCTAACATCCCCAGCCCTTTTTTAAATTTTGAGACAGAGTCTCACAAAATTACCCAGGTTAAGCTCAAATTTATGTTCATCCTGCCTCAACTTCCCAGAGCACTAGGATTATTGGCATGCACTACCTCATCTGGCTGCCTCGTATTTCTTTTCTTTTTTCTTTTTCCTTTTTCTTATAAAATGGAAGCACCTCTCAGGGAAGAAGGAAATGTGGATTTATGTAGAAAGAACATCATGCACCTGAGTTCCTTGGAGGCAAATGCTACACATAAAAGGCATGGATGAAGGGTGGTCATCATAATTCTTTTATGAGTGGTGGCTGTTCAGATGTTTTGAAGCTTGTGGTAATTAAGTAGATTACCCATGCACGGTCCCCCACATGCTTTCCTCACACTAAACGCCACCATGTTCCTCCTGGGTTCTTTATGACAAGCAGGCTGTATACAGAGCAGTTTCACTTATGGGTTCCCTAAGCCTCTCTAAGCCTGCAGTCCTGAACAGATGCTATTGCCAAGTGTGATCAAATTTGTACTTTCACCTGTGGCTTGTGTGTTTGTAAAAGACAGCTGAAAAACAAACTGCTGAAGCCTGGTCAATAGAATAGAGACAGTGTCTTTGTGATGGCAAAGAGTGGAGTTCTTCAGGGTACATAGGCCAGGCCAGAAGAGCCTAATTCTGGGACCTTTGGCAAAACCCTGACTCTTGTGTTTTCTCAAGCTGTCCTCACTGATGCTTTCTGCAGATTGGAAGCACTTAGAATGGTAAACCAAACAGCTGTTTGTCTGAATGTCATAGGATTTCAGTTACACAGTACTAGCTGCAGCTGGGCGTGATGATGATACATGCCTGAAATCCTAGCACTCCAAAGGCTGAATTATAAGGAATGCTGAGTTCAGTGTCACCCTAGGCTAACAGCAAGCTCAGTTACATAGTTAACTACATAGCAAGACCCTGTCTCAAAAATAGTAACAGCTGCAACTTTTCTGCTCTTTTCTTTTTTTAACTCTTCTTTCAGAAGGGCCTAATTTTCCAGGTAACTCTTAAAGCTTGAAGAGAGAAACAAAGGTTGGTATTTACTAGTTGATGGATAAATAGGGCCAGGCCACCTGGACCCGTAGTAGGTCTTGCTTCACCTTGAGTTCTGTAGCTTTGCACTTTACCTTCATCAGTTTCTTAACCTGCTTGCATCATTTTTTGAGAAACAGAGTTCACACAATTCACCCAGATGCTACTGTGATGTTTAACTGCTTGCTTATGCTACATTGTGTCTGGAAGCACCAGCTGTATTTGCCTCATTTGGAAGATTTCTCAGCTGGAAGAAGTTTTTCTGGTAATTTCCCATGGACTGGATTTCTACACACATGTGGAGAAGATGAACAGATTCTACCCAGCTCTTTCTGAGGAGTTTTAGAGATCACAAAGTTGACTGAGGACAAGGGGATACAAAGGAAGGACCATTTTGTATTTGTATATACAGAATAGTCAGGATAGATATACAGCTACTTTTGCTTAATTCAATGAGTAAAAAGATATGTACTAGTAGTGTTTGGACAGGATATTTTGTCTGCTTCTTGTGGGGGCAAGGAGATGTTTCAATGGAGTAAGTGCTTCCCTGGCAAGCACAAGGACCTTACTTCAATCCCTGGTTCTGCCGAGAGAGAGAGA
>PVKA01007801.1:0-76072 GCA_004027165.1 Ctenomys sociabilis | reverse complement strand
AGCAGCTCCCACTCTGCCCTGCACCTGCAGGGCCGCACCTGCTTGTTGATGAACACGCTGTCACCCAGCAGGCATCTCTCAGGGCTGAGCAGCACGCCATCCCGGGCCTGCGGCTCCCTCCGGCAGCAGGCCTCAGGCACCACCTCACTGTCCAGAGTCAGCAAGTGAAACACCGATGCCAACTTGAAGTCTTCGGGTCCATTGACCCCGCAGCAGCCAAACTGGAGGAGAGCAAGGAACAGGGCAGGGGCTGGAGCAAGGGTACCTTGAGAGGAGGGGCCAGGGGACCAGCTGGCCTGATTCCATTTGCCCTCCTGTGTGGCTGCAGGACAGTCACTTGGCCTCTCTGAGCCTGCAGGACGCACATTCATTCTTCTCATCCTCAGGGACAGTGGCTGGCAGCATAGAGGTCTCACCCTGCAGTGGGACTGGGACTGCCTGGATATGGCTGCCTGGGGCGCTGGGAGGCTCTGAGCTCAGAGGGTGATAGCTGGAGTTGACTGTGGATGTCTGGCCTGGGCAGAGAAACAGGAAGCCTTCCCTGGGGGCAGGGAGCACTCACTGTGATCATGACAGAGTTCCAGGTGGTGGAGAAGACATCTGTGTCGTTACTGCCCTGGTAGTGCTTGGTGAGCTCCTTGGTGAAGAACTCACGGGTGAGCTGGGGACAGAAGGGAGGTGCTGAGCCTGAGGCTGGTGCCACCTGATCCTGCCCTCAATGCCCCATTATTTTCTGGGATGCAGGAGAGAGAGGGTGCTAGGCTTCCTTCCCCTCTCCTGACCTGCAGCCTCCCCTTGCTGGGGTCAGGGCAGGCTGGGGAATGAGCTCAGTCCCACAGTTCTCAGAGAGGGATAGGGGTTGGGGGTACCCCTTACCCCACAGCTCCAGGCAGAAGCAGCAGATGCCCTGGGTCCCTACCTGAAAGAAGCCTGATTTGGGCAGATAATCTTAATCTCTGCCATTCCTGGGAACATCACTGCTATTCTGAAAAAACAGCCTCTCAGGTGCTGACTGTCCCCCACCATATGGGATGGCGCAACCCACAGGAGCCACCTCCTTTCTTCTCTGCTGCTGCCCCAGGGCCTTGTCCCGTATCTTCTGCCTTTCCTGTGATGTCCACTTGGGGCAGCAGCTGGGCCTCACTGCATGCGTGCTCTGCTCCGGGTCCTACACTGTGCAGACACCAGGGCCAGGTGACAGCCTCACTGACCATCCCGAGACCCTGTGACAACTGTCCCTGGGACATCACTGCATGGGCTATGGATGAGGAGACTCCAGAGTGGGGCAGGGCTGCTCCAGCTGCCTCGGGAGCAGAGACTCTTTGGGCTCCTGCAAATGTCCTGGCTGGGACAGGCTCCCTGGGCTCTCCCTGGGTGGGAGGGCACACTTCAGCTGGCACTGGGGGGGGGGGAGAAGGCCTTGGCTGGCCACCAGGGAGTCCTGGGGGGTCGGGGGGATGGGAGAGCTGGGCTGGGACATACATTTTCCCGGAAGATGAACGCCAGGATGGCTGCCGAGAGCTCCGCCAGGAAGATGATGAGGATGAACAGGAAGAACTGCAAGGACAAGGGCCAGTTTGTGAGCCCGGGGCAGGGCAGGGCAGGGCAGCTACTCAGCCACGCACCCCTCCAGCTGCCGCCTAATAAGCCAGACATTTCTCATGACAGACAGCCCAGCGAGCCTTCCTTAAGAGTCAGCAAAGTTGAAACAAAACTATGATAGAAGTGAACAAATGATAGGCCTTTCATCACACAGGAGCACTTAAGAGAGGCCCCCTGGTGCAGTGCGCAACCTGAGCAACTCTACTTGGCAGCCCTAGAAAGAGGCTGCTGGTAAAAACCATCTGGGGTTCCTCCAGGTGACAGTCCAGGCTGTGGGAATCTTGAGCTCTTTGGGAAGCCCAGGGCTATCTCTCTCTGCCCCTCTTCTGCTTCTCATGGAGAACAAGGGATGACACTGATTTTCAGCTGAAATAAAAGAGTAAGACTGGAGGCCAGGCATATCGGAACCTGAATCCCCAGGGCTCTGGAGTCTGACACCTAACCGCAAGTGCCCTTTGCTCCCCTCACTGAATTCACAAACTCCTCAGGCGGCCCAGGATGGCTCCATGTCAGGCGTCACACCAGGGTGGGCTCTTCCAGGAAGACTCTGCCCACCTTTGCCTTCTGGCAGCTCGCTTTCCAGAGCTGGTTACGTCCTAGCCACTTCCAGTGTGAAGCATTTTGTGATCTCCTGACTGTCCCTGACTGTGGTGCCCAATGACAACGTCCAGGCCTCCAGCTCTGGGGTTGTGACCCTGCACACTGCCTGAGACAGAGTAGATGCAATTACAGGCTGTAGGTGACCAAGTCCAGGAGTGGACAGGCTGCTGCGGGCTGGGGCTGCTGGTGGAAGGAGCGCTTTTGCTGTCACTCCTTGGCACTGGCAGTCTGCTGTCACCTGGCCATGAAGCCACAGCAGATGATCCCTGGTGCATGAGGGCTCTGTCCCACGCCTCTGCCAGGGACCAGGAGGCTGTGTGGACATGACCAGATGTGCTTGGCTGGAGAAGGCAGGAGTGCTGGCCCTGTGTCTGGAAGCTTCTGGTCCCTCCTTCCTAACCCTGTGTGACTTATACAGTTTTTTTTTTTTTTTCCTTTTTTTCAAATCCCTTTCAGCTTCATTTCCCTGTCACAAGGGAAAATGGCAGCTGTGTGCACCCACTTCCTGGGCTGTGACAGCCTGGCTCACACTGTGCACAGGGTACAGCCACCTCCCAGTCCCTTTGGGTCACCGATGATGCCTTCGGGGCCTCTGCCTTGCAATGTGTGTCTTCCAATCAGAAGCTGTCACCTCATCCCTACCCTAAAAAGCCCCTAGTCCCATTTTAACAGTGTCGGCTCACTGTAGAAGAGTCATGCATGCCTTTAGGAATCCTTATCCGGGACGCAACATGGACACAAAACAACTCCTAGACTTGGCAAATGGGGTGTTTTAAAATGTCCGAATCCACAGATAGGCCCTTGCTCAGACTGATCTGAAACACACGGGCTGGATCTGCCCAGGTCTCATCCTAGCTCTGCCTGTAGCTGCAGCTCCCGCACTTCCGAAGGCTGGGCGTGGGGCACAGGAAAGAGGAAACACCTCTGCCTTTCCCTCCTGGGCATCTGCCAAGCCCAGCGGGGTACAGCACAGGATCTCCGGGTCCCGGGCACGTGACCCCGCAGGTCACCCACACTCCAATCTGTCACCCCAACGTCCTCACTCCCATGAGCCTGGCTGACTCTTGGGCTGGATAGGCTGTGCCCTTCACCCCTCCTTCCGGTGGCAGTGACGGAGCCCCTGGCAGTGAGCCTGGCACTTCCATTTAGCTGGTGACGGATGGTCATCTGGTTCCATATCCCTGGCCTGTATCTACAAGGAGCTGCTCTTGCTCTCTGCCCTCTCCTGGCAGCTACTCAGGCTGGTGAAGAGCAATCCCAGAAATGGCCTTCGTCCACAGCGATGCTCCTCAGCTGGCTGGGGTTGTAAGTTACAGCTGGGCCAGAGAAGAGTGACGATGGAGGTCGACTCACCCCCCGCACTACTGCTCAGCACCACAGCGCATGCGCGGCCCGTGATGCCTGCGCACCAAAGAACTCAAGAACCTCTCCTCACTTGGCGCATGTGCGATCCTCAAAATGCATCTTCAATAAGAAAATGTGGGTCAGGAGGCATACAGAGATCTTTGGACCAGCGAATGTGGGTCTGATCTGGTGTACCAAGCCCTCCCAGCGCTCTGGTAAGCAGCTCCCCGTCAGCAGCGTCCCATTTTATGGATGGGGCTGCCTCGGAAAGGGTGTCCTCTGGCTGGCACAGTGCGACCATCACCTTAGGCGTGAACACAGGTTGGGGTTAGTTATCCTGGATGTTATACGAGATTCTGGGTGGGTCTTTGATTTCCAAACAGCCTGTTCAGTCAAGGCCGGCGCTCTGGTTTTTGCATTTATCAGTGCGCATGCGTGCTTTCGCCTTGGACCCTGCACACAGCACTCACTGCAGCTGAGGAGGAGGTGTGGCTGTCCTCAATTCACACGGGAGAAATCTGAGGTTCAGAGAGGTTAAGGCACCAGACCCAGCACTCACAGCACAGACTCCAGAGTCCTCACCCTGATCCACATCACAAATAACAGCCTTCTTGTCCTTTCCGTCCAGGGTGATTTGCCCAGCACTCCCGCGGGGGCAGACACTGGGCGGGATACTGGTGATGTAGGGGCCTCCGAGGCCTGGGCCGCCCAGCATTCGGGCTCCCCAGACCGTGTGCCTGTGTTCATGTGGCTCGTCACTTTGCCCCCGGAAGTATCTGTGGGACTCTGCACACCATACAGGACGCTGCTCACTGGAAGTGGCTGTCTCGCTTCAAGTGAGCATTCCCGGGCTTTCCCACCCATCTGTGAGCCACGGCTGCTCTCAGTTCTAGTTTCTAATAAATATTTACCAAATTTATGCATTTCATGTACAATTCAGCTTGTCTATTTTTTAAATACATTCCTCTTTTCTGTTTTCTTTTCCAACTTGGCATGCCTTTGTTGAAAAATATTTTTTTAAAATTAGGATCTTTAAATGAATTGGCTAAAAAGACTCCTTTAGATGCTCAGGAAGGGGGGCGGCATGCGATCTCCACACCAAGCACCGCTGGTTGTGGAGCATGTGAAGGTTGGGAGACTGCGCTTCCATAAGGATGGGGCACCAGGTGACCTGGTCCTCCGCCAACTGTCCCTGGGTTCTCAGCTCTCCAGCAGACAGCAGGGGGCGCTCAGGGAACCCACCGCCACGGTCCTGAGCATCCGAAGCAGCTCTCCCTTCCACAGCAGTATGGCCTTCCAGCTTCAAGAGAGCCCCCAGCGGCCCTGGGGGTGAGACTCCAGGCTGCTGGACCAGCTTCAGGCTGGGAGAGAGAAGTGGTTCCTCAGTTTTTTTAGGTCAGGAACCTCCCTAAAGTCCTAAGAGCTTCAACATCCACTCCCTGCTGAACCCCTCGCCAGTCAACACTAACAGCGAAAGATACATGTGCACATAATACATGCACACGAAACACACATGCATGTGCCAAACACGTGTAGTACATGCGTGCGGGTACACACTTGAGATATGCTACAGACATGAACACATGATACATGCTATGCCACCCAGCATGCTTGTAACAGCACATACAGGCAGGCACATGCCACATGTTCTGTACACACACACACACACACACACACACGCATGCGCACGCCCTGTCAACATTTACACATGGAAAACTCGTGCCCTCTGAGGGCATTTGAGGACAGGGGCCTTGCACAGGGCCGGATCTGGGACACAGGCGACCCTGCCTCTGACCAGCACTTGGGCTTCATGAGCTGGACCTGGGAGGGCGAGCAGGACAGAGAGGCACAGACTCTCAGGAGAGGGACAAGGAAAGAGTAACAGAGACAGACACCCTGTGCAGAGGCAGGGACAAAGAGGATGCAGGTCTGGGGACAGGAACACTCTGTCCCACAGCGTGACTGTGCAGATCCTCTCCTGCCTCTGGGCCTCGGTCTCCTCCCCTGCACCAAGCAGACAGCGTCCCTTCCAGCTGGCAGGCTCGCAAGGAGCACTTAAGAGAGGCAGCAGCGGCCCCGCCTGCTCCCAGCCAAGAGCACCGCGCTGGCTTCCTGTCTTGGCTCCAGAGTCGGCCCATTAACAATGAATGAGCCCCTGGGGCAGAGGTGTGGGGGCGGGGCGAGGCCCGCCTCGTCCTGGGACCCATATTCCAGAGCCCTTTTCAAGCCCCCAGCCAAGACTTCCCCCAGTTCGGGCCGACGCGGAGGGCAGCTTCCGCCAGGGGGCGCCAGCGCACCTCCTTTGTTTCCCTCCCGGGGAAAAGTTCGCAGGGCTCCCAGGCTGAGAGAGTAAGGCAGGGCGGGCTCCCCTTCATTCATTTCACAGTTGACTTGAGCTTCCGCTGCACGGGGTCAGTAGCTGGGTGTTGGTCACAGCGGGACGGGCAGAAGCTCAGCCGACCTGCAAGGTCTCTCTGTCCTTATCTCTACTGAGCATGGACTCCAGGGGCAGCGTGGGTTGCCACTCAGGTCCTTAGCCTACAGCTTGCCTGCCTCCCAGAGCCGGGCCTCCCGAGAGAGGATCACCAGGTCCCTGGTGTATCTCCAGCCCCCTCCTAATCAGAGTCCAAGGTCAGTTTCTTTAATGATCAAGACCCTGCGGCGCTCACAGCATCTCTGTCTTGGAGCTGGTGTAAAGATTCTTCCACCTTCTCCGTGTTCCCACAGAATTCCGTAGCTGAGGTTTGAAAGACATCATGGTGGACGTCAGTGTTCTCTGAGGATTACAATTGATCGTGGAGCAGCCCCCTGAACTGCAGGCAGAGACGCTGCACTGGGCAGGCTCAGGGAGCAGGGACCCAAAGGCAAGCGGCGAGGGCTGGGGACCGCCTCACTCCTGAAGGCAGGGCCACTAGGCTCAGACCTCCATGAGTCCCTGGAGTGTAGCAGACACAGTGGAGTCGCAGAGTCCAGCAGGAGCAAGGAGGAGGTGGAGGTGGAGGTGGGCAGTGGCTGTAGAAGTCAAGCTGGCTCCCAGAGGGGCAGCAGGGCCCACTGCACAGGTCTCAGTCTATGCCTGTGACACCTTCCTGGGGACTCAGGGCAGGGCCTGTGGACTGCTGACTGCACAGCTCAACGACTTGATTTTTTTTTTAAGTGTTGGAAAATTCTGCTACTGAGCTGTACCCCAGGCTCAGGAGGCCCTGATCCTTAAGGCCCCTCCTAGGGACAACAGCCCCAAGCATAGGAAGGTCTCTTAGGGTTTCTGAAGGGAAGCCAGGCCCCGACCTCCCACCTCAGGGCACCCAAGGGTGGGCTACTCACAAATAACAGCAGACACTTGTTCTCTCGGACAGCCCCGCAGCAGCCCAGGAAGCCAAGGAGGAAAAGCAGGCCCCCCATGGCCAGGAGAATGTAGACACCCGTGACGAGCAGGGGGTTGGCTGCTATGATCTCCCGGAAGCCGGTGGGGTCCACCATGACCCAGATGCCGATACCTAGCAGGCAGGTCCCTCCCAGCTACAAGGAGGAAGAGAAGGGGGAGGAGCAGGAAGGGGAGAAGGAGGGGAAGAGAAGAGGCGCACATGAAGGTAAGACGTAGTCCACACCCTTGCCCTCAGTGAGCGGCTGGCCAGTGGCTTGGCACTGCCCTCGTTTGCGGGGACTACCCCACCCTTAAGTTCAATGGAAGTCCTTTCAGACCTACTTCCTGCCTGGGGTCCCCAAGGCCCACACCAGGTAGCCTCCACCTGCTCCTTCTCTATTTGCATGGAACCACAGGGCCACAGGCCCTGGGGGTCACCTCATTCACCCAGGCAGTTGCACCCCGAGGCCTGAAGGTCACACCACAACTTTGCGTCAGAGTCAAGCTACACAACAGGCCTCCCCAGTGCTCCACAGAGGTCCACAGACACAAGCTGAGATCGTGCTGTGTCTGTGCCATCCGTGCTTGGGCCCACCCAGGTGACAGACAAAGTCACTGTCATTGTCCTCAGCAGGACACTAGATTCCCACTTTCACAATGCAGCTGGAAGAATGTTCTCACTTATGCCTTGGTTGGTACAGCCAGCATTTCCCCAAATCTTACGTGTCTTAGGAGAGAAGCAACTAGTCCAGAGAAAGGGTTGTGCCACTTAGGAGCTGTGTGACTTAACCTCTCTGTGCTTCTTTCAGATTAAAAAAGGTAGACTGCAGCCGGGCGTGGTGGCGCATGCCTGTAATCCCAGCACTCGGGAGGCTGAGGCAGGAGGATTGTTGTGAGTTCGAGACCAGCCTGAGCTACAAAGTGAGCTTAAGGCCAGCCTGAACTGTATAGTGAGACCCTGTCTCAAAAAGACAAAAAAAAAAAAAAAAAAAAAAAAAAAAAAAAAAGGTAGACTGCAATTCCCATCTTCCAAGGAAGAAAGAACAAAATGGGTATGAGCATGTTTAGCAGGGAGCAGTCTGTCCCACCTGCCTGCAGTACCAAATGGCAGCGGGCCCCCTGTGGTGAGGACCAGCGCTTGGCACTGTCTAATACGAGCCCTGATGGTGGCCAGAATGTTTGTATAGATCCGGAGTCCACAAATGTAGAAAATGATGATTAGGGGACGTGCTGGGCCACTTTGACAGAGCAGGGCCTGGAAGAATGAGCAGAGGGACAAAAGGCCTGAGGCATGGAAGTGGGGGGCTCCCAGAGCTGGTGACACCCAAGGCCCCTGGAGGCTGATCACTGAGTCCTGAGGAGACGAGATTCAGCCTCCAGGCCACAGGGCTGAGGAGCTGTGCAGCTGAGCTGGGACTTGAACCTGCGGCCTGGCCTGAGAGGTCTCACTTCCATCAGTGCCCCAGGGCACACTCAAGGCCACTTACGGCGCTGGTCCCTCCCCTCCTCTCCTTGTGGCCCCCACAGAGCCAGAGACTGTACCCCAGATCCCTTATGGCCACCCCACCCCCTGGTTCTGGGCCACTTACGAAAATGAAGAAGTTGAAGACGAACATCAGGTACTTCATGCAGCTCAGACAGTCGCCCTCCATGGTGCTCCACCTACAAAACCAAGGCCACCTGAGTCCTTCTGGGGATCCCTGGTAGGGTGGTTAGGAGAACTGCACTCTCCGAAGAATGTCGAAGCACCAGGGTTAAGCCTTCTCTCTGCTGTGTGACTCTGGGCAAATAACTCTGCTTCTCTGAATCTTTCTGTCTTCAACTTTAAAACACTGATTAAAAACAAAACTCTCTAGAAGCTGGGAGGTGCCTGGCCCAGGGCCTCTCACATGAGTGTGGTCATGAACCCCCCATGTGGTGGATGGGAAACCAAGGCTCAGGGCCTGGGGGTGCCACCAGGCTCACAGTGCCCCACCCTTGGCGCACTCCAGCCTTGGGCCTGCTCAGGGCTATTTCTGGGTTCTGGCGAGGGGAGCACTGTAGGATCAGGAGGCGCAGGTCCCCACCTGCTCCCAGCCCTGACCTCCTCCGTGTGCGCCCCTCAGCATCCCACCTGCAAGGTGTGTCTCCCCAGCATTCCTGACGTGTACCCTGGGGCCACCCCTGTGCACTTGCTCTGTTCTGCATCCATTTATTCAGTTATCGAGCACCTACTGTACCCAGGGGTGTGTGGCCACCTTGCGGAGTGCACAGCACCGATCACTTGAGACCCCGAGGCTCAGCTGCACCTGGAGGGACAGAGGGTAGCCTGGAAGGCCGGGTAGCAGACAGAGACACCGAGCCCTGGTGGAGCGCACACTGAATCCCACTGCTGGTCGGGGCAGTGACCAGACCGCGTGGGCAGAACTGAGCTCCTTCCCAGGCGCTGCCTGGAGGCAGTCGCGGCTTCTACTGTGGGCCTGGGCAAAGGACTCTGGGAGTTTGTGCAGGTGAGGGAGACGGCTGGGGGCTTCTTATGGCTCCCACTGCCTCCCTGGGACACGGCTGGGCTCCACTTTCCATCCACAAGAGAAGGTTAAGGCTTACTCAAAGGGTTCTTTGTGAAGCGTATGGTTATTAATACTAGTAGTAAAGCGCCTATCAAAAGGCCATTCTGTCCCATAAAGACATACAAGTATTGTGTCAGTTGTAAGTAACAGAAAGACTAAAAGCTAATCCTAGCCAGTGCTGGGGGAGCCAGGTTCTGCACACCACTTGTGCTTCACACATATTGTCTCACTTAATGTTTTTATTTTTTGAGATAGGGTCTTGCTCTGTAGTCCAACTGGCCTTGAACTCCCAGTGATCTTCCTGCTGTAATGACAGGTGAGTGCCACCATGCCTGGCTCTGCCTGCCTAGGCTGCTCCGCACTGGTGCCACAGGGTGGGAGCTAGGACCAAGCCTACACCTGAGGTCCCATGGGCTAGCAGCCGCCGCCTCAGCTCTCAGCTGACACTGTTTCTTCACATGAGACAGAACTCCCAGGCAGAGGAGGGGGCTGGAGGAACCCCCTCACCAGAACCCACGGATGGGCAGCTTGCCCGGTGGCACAGAGGTCTAGGGACTAGCAGGGGCTCAACCAACCTCCTCCCAGTGCCAGCAGTACCCAACCTGGAGCAGGTACCCAGCACAGCTCAGGGCATGGGGCGAGGGGTCTGGAGCCCCAGGCGCTGGCTGCTCTGAAAGGCAGTGCTGTGTGACCTCAGGAAAACCACTTCCTCTCTCTGATCTCAATCTCAGAGACTTCATCTGTGCAGTGACAGAACAGAAACTCTGACAATCTCTCTGTTTTGTTCTGCCATTCTTTTTAGGGCAGGGCAGAAGGAAGCATCAGCAAGAGGGACAGGCTGAGAAGTCCTGAGAAACAGGTGAGTGGTGCCAGTCTACCTGGGCAGGGCTTTCCTGCCGGGCGGGACCCAGCCTGAGCGGCAGGGTGAAGGTGGCAGCTCTAAAGTGGCTGCCCGCGGGTAAGAGTGCGCATTCCTGGCCAAGGCCTTCTCCGGCCAATCACAGATGGGGTGCGATCAAAGGCGCGTCTCCCGGGCAGTCAGGCACAGAGAATGTGGATGCCCTGTGTGGGAGCAGGCAAGGCGGGGTGGGGGGTGGGGGGGTGCAGAGGGCCAGGAGCCAGACCCCAGCTCCGCCAGCGGAGCCGGTGTGCAACCCGGTTTCCCTCCGTATACCTCATCAGGCACAGACAACACAGAGGCCAGGGCGTGGCCCCTGGTGGCTCCTTCTCCCAGCAGCCAGCGGGGGCTGGCACATCTCCAGCTCTTACTGAGAGCTGGAGAGTTCATATGCTTTTAGTCCTCAGAAAGCCTGGGAGACAGCTAACACCGTCTCATTTCCAAGGCAGGAGAGTACTGAGCACGGAGGCTCGGCGAGGTGGACTTGCACATCCGGAAGTGCGCTAGCCCCCGCTCTTCAACATCTACAGCAAAAGCCCAGGGCAGACCAGCCACGCCACTTCATGTCCCCCATCGGGGGGTGGCCCCCGTGCCAGCCTCTGGGGCCATCATCCACCGCCCGGAGAAACTACAGACCAATGCGGGCCAGTCCACCACAAGGGGCTTCGGAGCCCAGGGACACATCTCCATCGCTCATTCGCCAGACTGGCATGACGGACAGCGGATCCTCCAATCTCTGCCTGGATTTGGCTGTAGTCCCGACCCCTCCAACTTTCAAAATCTTGCCACCCACTCAGGCTTCCTTAATTTACCTCTAAGGTGAAGGGAACACGCCCACATCCCTGCAGGGTGAGCTGGAAGGTCCAAACGCTGTGTCAGGTCTCAAAAAAGCGATTTAAAAGGCATACGAAGAAGACCAGAGGCCCACTGACATCCTCCCCACCATCCTGCCGTCATGTTCAGTGATTCTCAGACTGGGTTCCCCAAGCGAGATGACAAAATCCTGAAGTCATTTTCAGTGTTGCATAGAACAGCCGAGAAATTGATTTCTCATTGCAGGCTGGCTTTAGAGCAACTAAAACACACCAGATGGGGACCTTGTTTCTTAAAAAAAAAAAAAAAACTTAAAAAAAAAAAATCTTTTTTTTTTTTTTTGTATGTTTCGTACAGAGTCTCACTATGCAGCTTGGACTTATAGTGATCCTCCTGTCTCAGCCTCCCAAGCACTGAGATTACAGGTGTGCACCACCGCACCCAGGTTTGGGGCTGGCACAGCATTCGGTATTGGCAATCAAACTCAGGTCATGCTGGCACTTAGACCACTGAGCTATCTCCCTAGCCCAGGACCTTGCTGATAAGTTGCTTGGACACTCTGGCCCCCAGGTCCCTGTGACTTAGTGGCACAAAAACTGAGGAGGCCGCTCCCTTGCTTTGGCGGCATATCAGGCTTTAGGAAAAGTGTGCTTCACATAGCAGGGGCTGGGTCTGCCCAGCGTCACTCCCGCAGTGCCTTCTGGGCAAAGTCTGCAATCTGGATGAGGGAACGAATGAGTGAATGAATGGATACGCAGTGGGAAAAGAGAGCACCGCAACAGAACATGTACTTGGAAGCCAGAGAAACACAGGAAGGCAAGTCAGAAAGAAAAGAAGACCGGAGAAGGCCGATGCACAGGGAGAAACAAAGCCAGGAGAGGAGCAGGAGGAGCGGACGCCCAGCAGAGACAGGGAGGCTGGGAAGAGAGAGGGCCAGGTTTGCTGAATGGAAGGGGCTGCTGTGAAAACAGGTCCTCTGGATGCTAAGGGAAACTTGCGGCACCCAGTGCCTCTCCTCCGGAGATCAGCGTGAGCGGCCTTCTGACCAGATGCCAGCCCCTGGGTGCCCTCGCCCAGCTTTGTGTGATGTTGACAGCGCCGCCTGTAGCACACAGCTAGATGTCGCCTGGGGTTATGGGGTGACACCTCGGCAGGGCGCGGCTGGCCTCCTCAGCAGCTCTGGACTCCCACGTGCAGGACTGGATGCTGGGAAGCATTCTCTGGCCTCAAGGATTTTCCAGAAGTCTCCCTCAGAGGAGGATTAGAGGCTCCTGGCACAGAACATGGGTTGGCATCTGCTGTGGTTTGTATCTGGATGTTCTCAGGCTGTCATCGGGCGGCTTCTAGAGTTTGTGATTGATTCCAGGTCCAAGGCTGGGGTCCTGGGGCGGGAGCTACGCCTGCCCGGGGCAGGTCACCTGTGTGCAGCATAAGGGAGGAAAAGAGGCCTGCTTTTCCCTTTTTGCTCTTGCTGCTGTCTGCTGTTTTCTGCCACTGTGGACTGCTGCCCTCTGCCACGTGCCACTCTGCCGGGGAGTCAGCCGAGCATGGACGGAAGCTCCCACCAATACACCTTTTCTTCCTAAATTCTGGGCATCAAGTGTTTTGCCTCAGCAACAAGAGAACAGTAACCAAGACAATTTAGAAGGCAGACAGGCAGTCTGGAGTCCCGTGCACTCTCCTACTCTTGTCACACCTGCGGGGACTCGGGCCCAGACCTACCAGAGAGGTGTCTGCCTAAAGCTTGGGCTGTGGTGGGTTTCTCCACACAGAGGAAGGGAGATTCTGGGTATCAAGATGCTTGCTTGGATTTCCACCCAAGTGAAAGCCCACCAGGGTAGATAAGGTACAGAAGCGAATGTTTTTCCCTTCTTTCTTCCTATACCTATTTTGTCCTCTCTCCACCCATCCATCCCTCAGCTATCCATCCACCCACTCACCCCCACCCATCCACCCACCCACTCATCTGCCTATTGCTCCATCCATCCATCCATCCATCCATCCATCCATCCATCCATCCATGCATGCATCCACTCCTCCATCCCTTTATCCTCCCATACACTGCTTGTGCTGGGCTGGGGACTGGAGATGTATTAAGCCCATCTCTGAGCACCAGGTGACAGAATGCAGTGGGAGGTCAGAGGAGAACAGTAGCTGTAGGCTTGACTCCATTCACCTTCTTAGCAAATCTTGGCCATGTATGTCTGCTGGATTCTGACAGGATCTGAGGCTGTGGGCAGCAGGGAAGGAACACCAGGAAGAGGTGACGTGTGTACCTCTGTTCCCAAAGTGTCTCACAGAGAGTGGCTGTCTTCAGTCAGGCAGCCGAGCCCAGAGCCGGGGGAGGCTGCTAGAATTCTCCCGAGCCAGCTGGAGGATGCTGGGGGTCGACCCAGCCCTGCCATGCCTGACAGATGGGAGCCCCGAGGCCCTGAGAGGGGCAGCAGAGAGGGGGCCAGGGTCGCGCCGTGCCACGCCGCAGGGTTCTCCCCAGCAGGCTCCCGCCCAGGCCAGACAGCTTTATTAATCTCACCCCCTCCCCACTGCCCAGATGGCGCAGCCCATCTGCACCAAGCGGGGTTGGGAAGGGCTCTGATTAACAAGAAGGGCTCAGTTCATAAATCACTCCTTTTGCCCCAGGCATGCTTTCTGGAGACAGACAGCAAAGGGGCAGGTGGACAAAAGTCACAGAAAAGCCAGCAGAGAGCTAGGCAGGCCTGGGAGGAGCCCCACCAGGTGAGGGCACTGCTGTCCAGGGCAGAGTCACACAAGGCCTCTGGGCAACCCCAGCTCTGCTCCAGAGAGCAGGAGACCGGGGCTGTCCTGGGGGGTGACATGATGGCCTCTCAGACCAGCCTCCCTGGGTCCCCATGCTAGTGAAAGGGAGAAACTTATTTTATGGTGGAACCGGGGATTGAACTCAGGTCCTTGCGCTTGCCAGGCAAATGCTTATTCTACCGAGCTGTCTCCCCACCCCCTGAAAGGGAGACACTTAACATCCGTCTGGCACATCTAGCTCCTTCTCTGGCACCAGCTACTGCCAGCCCTGCACTGCCACCCAAGGCACAGAGAAGCACCAGCCTCCTACAAGTTCTCTGGTGAGGGCCAATGACCCGAGCTCTCTGAGCACCAGGTGACAGAATGCAGGGGCACCTAGAACTGGGGGACCCATGTTGGGTGAGGACAGGGACAGGACCGACCATCACAGAGCCACTATGACGCCAGCCACCGTGTTTCACGTGTCCAGGGACCCTGGTCTCCCTCCATCCATCTTGTAGAGAGCTGTGCCACGTGTATGTGGCGACTGCCCCTTCCTTTTTTATTTTTTTAATGTATTTGGTACAGGGTCTCACTATGCAGCTCGGACTTAATAGTGATCCCCCTGTTTTCAAGTTCCCCAGTGTGTGCCACCGTGCCTGGTCTTGGTGGCTGGTTCAGCCTGCCTGGGGCAGGGCTGGCATGGCATGTGTGGTGCCTGGGATCGAACCCCAGCCCCTGCGCTTGCCTAAGCAGGTGCTTGGCTTGCTGAGCTATCTTGCTGGCTCTTTGTCCCTTCCTTTAGAGATGAAAACACTTAGACCCAGGCTCTAGAGCCCCACAGCTGGAGAGGGGAAGAGGGCCTGGCTGGAAGCACACCTGTCATACCTCCCTACATCCTTTGGTGTGGGGTTTGGGGTGTGGGACTCCTGCACTCACTGGCTGTGCCTGCTTGGCCTTGCCCGAGACAGACGGGCTCCACCTCAAGAGACTGGCCTGACAACGTGTCGAGCTCAGTGGCAGGAGGGCAGGGACCTGGGCACAGCTGAGCCTAAGGCTAGAACTGAATTAGGTTCCCCAGGAGGCAGATCCTGGGAGTCCAGGGTACCTGGGGTGAAGCCTGCTGCAGATGCGGCTGGATCCCCAACAATGCCCTCCCCGCCTCCTTGCTCACCGACCTGTGACTATCCAGGGATCTGAGACTCCTCTGTGGCCCACACTGGCCCTGCCACCAGCCCTCCCCTCTGTCCTACCAGAACTGCCATAGGGCATGCCACCCCATAGTCTTCCCCAGCACCTCCTCACGTCCTGAGTGATGATGTGCTCCGCCCAGAGCAGGCTGGGGTCCACCCATAGCCACACAGCAGGGCTCCAGCCTCCAGCTGCTCTCTCCAACAGTCTTGCAGCCTTGAAAGTTGGACCCTGAACTCGCTGGACTTCGAGAGCCCATGACACATATTACCCCATGGAACCCTCCCACACCATGCCTCTGGGGAAGGGGCCAAGGACCGAGGGGCCTGATGGCCTGGCTGCTTTGTTGGCATGTCCCCAGATGGCCTTATGGCTGAGACCAAGCTTGCCCACAGGAACTCACCTGGCTAGCATCTCACTCCTGTCACAGTGGCCCTATCCAGCCTGTGACACAGAGACACCTCTGTAGCACTTGGAATGGACAACCTGTGACTGGACTAGGCATAGACAGTGGGCCACCTGCCTTGGGCCACTCAGCCAGGCTGCAGGATCTACCCACCTGCTGTGGAAGCCCAGTGCTTGGCTTCTTTGCAGGGATCTCTCCATCCTTTGGTGCACCCCCTTTTAATGTATAAGATGAAATGCACAGAATTAAGAAACATTCCAATTAAAGTGAAATACAGATAACAAAACACTGAAAATTAAAAACAGGGCTGGCTAGATAGCTCAGTGGTCTAAAGTGCCTGCTTAGGCAGACGCAAGAGCTGGGGGTTTGATTCCTGAGCCAGCTGTGCTGGACCCCCTTTGGGGTACACTGAGACAGTGAATGAGACTTGACGTGGCGGTACACGCCTATAATCCCAGCACTTAGGAGGCTGAAAACAGGAGAATCACCAGGAGTCTGATCTACGTAGTGAGACCTTGTAGACCCTGTGCTAAGTACATAAAAAGAATCTATTTGGCGGGGCATGGTGGCACACACTTATTAACCCCTAGGGTAGTAGGAAAGCCCTGAGTGTGATCAAGAAAGCCCCAAATCAGAAGCTGCTCTGGATCTGGCCCTTCTTTACTGGCTCCCAGTCCACCTGGTACCATTTCCCCTCTTCTCTCAAAGCCATGCTTTGTCACCAATGCCCAGCCCCAGCCCAGGGGCAGGAAGTTTGCAGCAGGGACAAATGCCACATGAGAACAGGGAATGGGTCAAACGTCAGAACCCTACATCTGCCAGGAATGGTGGTGCACACCTGCAATCCCAGCAAGTAGGTGGAGGCAGGAGGACCACCGTGAGTTCAAGGCCAGCCTGGGCTACACAGGGAGGGAGGAGACCCTGTCTCAGAGATACAAAAACAGAAACAAAATCCCTAAATTCCTTCGGAAGAGCCTGTGGGTAGAGATGACCGCCTGAGAGAGGGAGAGGGACAGGTCCAGCCAGAGGGCAGGTGAGGCACACAGGACAGAGAGCCACTCAATGTCTGAGGATTCCCAGGGGGCTGCTGACCTCTGACCCCTACTCTCCAGCCTGAGATCTGGACTCTAGGGGCTCAAGAAGGGACCTGAGTGGCTTTCTTCTCTGTACACCCTGGTGGGGGGCAAGTGAGGAGCCCTGGAGGTCTGCCTTGGGGATTAGGGCTCCAGGCAAGCTGGACACCATGTCCTCATATGGGAGGGAATGGAAAGCAGCTGCACACACCTGGCTGTCACTCAAACCCCAGGCCCCTCCCCATCCCAAGGCACCCACCCGGCTGGTGGCCTCCTCTCTCCCCTCCCACCAACTCCCACTCCCTCTAAGGTCGACAGAGCTGGAGGATAAGTGGATGTCACTGGCCTTCTGATGGGACTAGTCAGCTTGTTGGCCCATCCACCCTACAGCCATGTGACACTGGGAGGGGGGACCCTGCCCAAAGGCTCCAAGTAGGTGGGGCTGGAAGGCTCTGGCCCATGTGGCAGACCCTCCCCCCAGGCCGCACACCCTTGGTGGCCTGGGTGGTGCCCCGTTGGGGATTCACTCAGGGCCATCAACTCCCCAACAATGGAGTCACTGCTCTTGCTTCAGCACCCTGTGGGCCTGTGCCAGTCATGCCCGTGTTGGCAGGATAAACTCTGGCTCTGGGAAGGGGAAGGGTCCACAGTGGGATGGAGTAAGAACAGTGTCCCAAACCAGAAGGCGCTCTGCTCTGATGTCCAACACAGGGCAGAATCAGGCGGCAGACAGAATGGGCTGGCAGCAGGGGTCCTGGGTTCAAGTGCTCTCTTCAACTCAGCTCTTTCCCACGGCCCCTGCATCTCCCCCTGCATCTCTCTGTGACACCAGCTCTCCCTTCCCATGTTTTATCCTCTCAGACCCCAGTGCTCCAAAAGACCCTTTGAAAGAGATGTGCTAATCCATCCCAAAATACGCAGAGCTGTTGCCGGGGCAACTTGGCCCACCACACAGCCCAGATTTAAATATTTAATAGGTTCACAGGAATTAATGGAGCCTGAGAACAGGAGGGGGAGGGTGCGGGTCTGGGGGAGCCAGAGCAGCTGCACGGCCCCCAGCAGAAGCACCAGCAGGGTGGCATGGGGACCTAGGTATGCATGAGGCAGAACTAGATTCTCTTGCAGGTGAACAAAGGACATCCCCACTCCAAATGCCCACTGCTCAGCAGGTGTGCTGCATTCGCACATTCCTCCAGCCCCCAGTACCATAATCCATGAGCTAGCCACACTCTTATTCCAAGTCCACATCTGAGCGGCAGGGTTTAGAGAGAGGGGTAGCACCCCCAAGGCCAATCAGGGGAGCCAAGGGCTCTTCCTACTCTCCTCCATCTCTCAGAAGACAGGAAACCTTTTCTACAGACCAGGCACACACCAGGGACAGCACAGGTCCTAAATCATGGACCCCATGAGGTGGGTATGTGTGTCTCCTTCTACAGATGTGGTCACTGAGGCCCCCAGAGGACTGGTCCAAGGGGACAGAAGTGGACGCAGTGGCAGCACAGGTGCATGGCCACTCACACCATCCCCAGTCACTTTCTTGGCTGTACAGAGCTGTAATAAACACCCGGTCACCTGGCCCACTGTGGCTCTGGGAACTTTGAAAGTATTTCTATGTGGCTGAAGGGATCAGCTCTTGGAACATCTCCATGAAGTTGGGCATGCGGTGCAAGCCTGGAATCCTAGCATTCAGCGGGAGATGCAGGGGTCTGAGGCAAGAGGATCAAAAGACCTAACTCTTCCTAGACAACTGATTTAGGGAGACGCTGTCTCAAAAATAAAAAAAACACAAACAGGCTGGGCCTGCTGGTCAGTCAGGGTGAGGCCCTTGTTTTATGGGGGCCTCACCTGAGGGGGTGCACGAGGCGGTGTCAGGAGACCCCAGGCCCTCACTGTGCCGCTGCCGTCCCAGCTCCCCCGGGGGCCCAGCAATTTCTCACTGCTGTTCTCTAAGGAGCAAGGTGGTGCCACACAGGAGGATGTGTGACTCTCGGAACCCAGGCAGGGGACCCCGAAGCTGCCCTAGAGGCTGCTGGCGTCCCAGCACCCCAAGGGGCAGCCACAGGCGTGCACAAGCCCCTGGCTTGGGCCTCACCCCCTGCAGGGTCACTGCCCCCTGCCATTTGCTCAGCAATAAATCCTGGAGACAGAGGGTCTCCTCAGGGCAGCCACAGCTCATTCTTGGGACCAGGCAGGCAGCAGCCCCTTCATGGGAAAGGGCTGACTGCAGGTACTATGGAGCACAGGGGAATGAACCCAGGCAGAGCCCAGCCCTGTGGGAGGGGCAGGAGATGCTCGGGGTCCTGCTCCTCTTCCTCCCCAACTGCTCCCTGGAGTCACAACATGACAGAGGTGGCAGGGAGGCAGGAGGAACCAGACCAAGGGACAAGACTGGCTCCATCTCCACGCTGGCCACGGGGGCCACCAAAGCACGAGGGGCTTGCACACCAGGAGGAATGCTGGTGACCTCACCTCGCCACGAGGAGAAGCTTCTCAAGAGCCAGCGGAAGCTCCACTTCCTGTGGCACCATAACAGGACAGGCTGTGCCTCTCTTATCTGACACGCACAGGACGGGAAGGGTCTCTGGTTTCTGACTACACCAGCTGAGGTCCTCAGCCCAAAAGGTGAAAATTCAAACCTTTCAGAGCAGTGTGTCGGTTTGCAGGTTTTCTGACGTGGACCATTTGACTTGTCACAGCAGAAATCTTTATCATCTCCATTTGCAGAGGGGGACAGAAAGTCCCACCTCCCTTGTACCCGAGGATGGTGCTGCACAGGATGGAAGCAGCTTAGCAAGGGGACACTCGCCGGAAGAGGGCAAGACAGGCTCTGAGGAGCACTCACCGATGTCAACTGCGTGGACAACTTTCCCTGCAAACTGTCATTTGTGGGAGACAGCAGATGCGGGGGCTCCAACAGATGCCAGCAGAGTGCCGGGTTCGTCCAGCTTTGAGAAGAAAGACCGGGCAGCGTGTGGCCAAGGGCTGCACGCTGCTGTCTGCTGGAACCAGGCGAGAGGCCCCTGGCTGCGTCCTTCATGGAGAGCTCTTGGGAGTGGGGCTGAAGGGGTGGCTGTGCTGAGATACAGCCCATCGGCTGCAGCCTGTGGCCACCAGGGTGACAGAGGGCTCCAACAGAGCCTGGCGAGAATGCAGTGTGCTGGGCAGGGCTCTTCCTTGCTCTCATGAGCCCACCAGGTGGGCAGAATGTGGGCATGAGGAGGTGGGGAGTCTGGCAGAGATGAGCCAGTCTTTCCTGGCTAAGAAGGCCAAGACGGTAATGGTGACAACAGCCTGGATGAAAGTTACCACTCAGTGCTTACAAACACTGTATCCATCAGCGTGGTTAAGTTTTGAAACAACCTACCAAGCAGGTGCCAGTATCATGTCCGTTTCACAGACCAGGAAACTGAGACAGAGAGGTATAGTAACTTGCCCAGGGTCACAGGCTATTAAGTTGGCAGTTGTCTCTGGCTGGCTGTGTGATGTTGAGCAAGGAACCTGCCCTCTCTGGGCTTTTCTGGGGAGGCAGCAGGCCTCTCAGCGTAGCCCAGGGCACCATGCTGGCCTGGACAGATATTCCTTCCTCCAGCTGTGTGACCCCAACCTTTCTGAGCTCCTTTCTCTGTCATCTCTTGGGCCACATGGAAAGCTTCCAGGTGTCCGGGTAGCTCTAGGGATCTCAGCTTGAGTCCACAGTGCCACTCAGCCAGGGTCTCGAGACTCTGATGATGATGCCTCAGCAATGCCCAGAGGCCACTGGTCCACACTGAGGGACCTGGTCAAGGTGCTGGCCCCAGGCTGGGGAAAGGGGGTTCAGGCCAAGCTCCAATCAGGCAACCTGCTGCCCCTTCCGCAGCCCTGAGGACCAAGAACAAAGGAGCTGCTCCAGGACCCAGGGAGAGACATTCAAGGCCATTAGTAGCTGCTTGACGTGCACCTACCTCTGCCATCCCCCGCTCTGCACCTCTGAACACTCCTCCTCCCCACACACATGCACACACACTGTCAGCCCAGCTGGAACACGGTCTCCTACAGTGCTCCTCGTGTCGGGACCGGACATCAATCCCTGGGCCCTGCCCTGGGATCATGACCCCCAGCAGGAAGTGACCACCTTTCATTTAGAGCCTGTGCAATAGGCATTGGTCTGCAAAGACACTTTGCCTGAGGTTGCTTCAGGACTGTGGGGACCTGCTGGGAGCAGGGGGCCACAGGCGCCTCCTGGCAGGAAGAGGAAGCCAGAGTTAGGTGTTTCATTTCCCCGTTAATTAAGGAAGAGGAAGGCAGAGTTGTGTGTGCGGGGGGCACGTGCACGGGGTCTCCAAGGAGTGGGAGGTGGTATGGAGCATTCTTCAGAATGGGGCTGTCCTGACCGGATCCCTAGGTGCTGTAACCTTGGGGACGGGTGTGTGTGTGTGTGTGTGTGTGTGGCTAACCACCTGTCAAAGCCAGGCCACAACCACCAAGACCTGAGACACTTAGCTAGTGGGACAGTGAGAAAGATAATGCTTAACTTGTCTGCGGCCACCTCCATGCACCCTGATGTGATGCTGCCAGAGGACCCTCAGGAGCCGGTGGGAGCTCAACAGCCCCTTCTTGAGAGTTGTAGCCACACATAGCTGACTAACACACCTGCCTACACCGCCCAGCACCAAGAGGCCACGCTGGGGCTGGGGCTGGAGACAATGTCTGGCCCTGAGTCCTTCTCAGATGGGCCAGCAGTAGCCCTGAACTGTCACAGGGCCACTCAGCTGAGACTCTGCGGATCTGCTGCTGCCATCACCCTGCTGCCCGGTTCCACAGAGGCACTGATCTCTTGGGATGCAGAGGCAGTGGAGCAAGGTGGGTGACACCTCGGAGGACCTGGCACGCTCAGCATGACTATAGGTTGGGAGGCTTCCTGGGTGAGCTTCCACCCGGTCCTGTGGCCAAGAGGCGACACTCGGGCCAGGCCCATGCCCCCGAAGCACTCACACTGGGGCATCCTCCCCACGTGCTGGGGCACCGTGCTTGTGCCCAGCCTTGTGTCATCCAGGCAGCACCACAACTGTCACTGCAGACATGGGGCTGCAGGGGTGCCATCTTTCCCTGGGTGCCAGTGTGGAGAGAGACCGAGGTTCCCTGTGCAGGCTGCCCGTGGGGAAGGGTCACTTGGTCCAATCGCCCAGGACCAGGGATTAAGCCCAGAGCCTCCACATTGAGCCATGGCCCTGGTCCTTTTGATTTTTTATTGTGAAACAGATGCTTGCAATGTAGCCCAAACTGGGCTTGCACTTGTTTGTGCCTCCTCTGGCCTCAGCCTCCCCAAGCACTGGGGTTCCGGGTGTGCACCACCACACCCGGTTCGGGGTCACCTTCAATTGTGGAGTTTGTCAGGGAAATGGTCAGAGGACCCAGGTAAAAGGCCAGAAAGGCCTTTGTCTCCTCCACCCACCAGCCAGCCTCTTCCTGCCTAACCCCCTCTGCCCCCGGGGGGAGCCAGCCTGTGTGAATAGCACAGGGTCCTGTGTGGAGACAAGGAGCCCCTCCCCACAGCGAGCACTCGCCCCCCCTGGGCCTTTGCCTTTCCCAGACCATCCGCAGGGCTCGTTCCCTCCCTCAGTCAGGTCTCTATCCAAAGCCTTACACGAAGCTCCCAGGCCCCATCCCATGAGTCCCTGCCTGACAGCACTGCTCCTCACTGACGACCATGATGACCAGCAGCATTCTCTTCCAGCTGTTTTTTTCTTCTCCCCCTTTCTCAGGAGAGCAGGAAGACAAGAGACCTGATCTGTCCAGGTCAGTGTCCTGAATCCCAGTGCCCAATGTAGGGGTGTTAGAGAGCGACTGCTCGAGAGCCATTTGTGGAAGGGAAGGATGAAGGGGTGGAAACCAGGCCTGCCTGGGCCTCTTTCACATGCTTTCCACAGCTACAGCATCGGCGGGACCCACTAAAAGCGAGGAGCCCCTTATGCAGTGGTCACTGATAATTTCAAGGTAGCCGCTGCATGGAGCTGGCCGTGGGGAGGTGCCACCACCATCCCCCTGTGCTGGGGAGCAGACAGAGGATGGCACGCGAGTGGCTGAGGGACACCAGCTCAGGACACTGACCCTTGTCTCCGGGGTGGGCACATGTAACTCCGTATCTCTGGCAATCTGGGGGCCCAGGCTGGAGAAGACCATGGGAAACAACCCTGCCTCTCAAACTTTCCTGCCACGATGTCTTAAAAAAAAGGGTGTTGTCTCGCTCATCCCTGAGGAATTCTGGTGTCCTGGTGAGAGGCGCAGGGGTAGTAGGGAGGGAGGCTCTGGGCCCCTGGTTTGGGGAAAAGTTCTCCAGGCATGGTGGGCACCAAATTCTGTTTTAGAAGCACCATCCTGAAGGCTTTTGGGGCTGGAGCTGAGACTTCCTGTAACCAAGGAAACAGTGAGGAAAAATGTCCCCCTCCAGCCTGCTTGCCTCTAGTTAAACATCAGCCCAAAACCAGGATTAGCAAGCACACAAAGCAAAAAGGTAGCCAGGGAACTTCCTCGTACCAGGAAGTCCCCAGCAAGTGCCCAGTGGTCTTCCGTAGCCTTTAGCAGCCTCAACCCCAATTGCCATGGCACTGGCTGTGCAGATGGACCCCCCCTGTGGGCTTCAGACAAGCATCATGACAGTTCCTCAAAGGGCCATAAAAGGGCAAAAACTCCACCACCATAGGCAGGAGTGAGTTCAGATCAAATCCTCAATCCTACCCCTAAACCTAAGGTTCAAAACTCAAAGCCTCTGCCCTGGGGTCCAAGCCTCTTCCCACAGGCCCCACCCACCCTGTAGTGTTATGGAGTCTTCTCTTTCAAATGCAGCACGGGCTCTGCTGCTCCTTTTGCGTCCCTCTCAGTTCTTTGTTCAGGAGCTTGAGAACACTCAGGAGAGCTCAGGCTGCCAGCAATGCTATGGACAAGTCCCTCACAGGGCCTCAACCATCCACACTGCTGCGGCCTCTTTGCGCCGGGCCGGGCATACCCCCACTGCCTGGGGAAACAGGAAGGGGATAGAGCTCTGAGCCTACGCAGTTCACCCTGGGGAGCCCTGGGTACCCCATTCGCACATTATGAGAGGAGGCATCACTCAGGAGGGGACCTGCCCTCTGGTGGCATCAGGGGAGTCAGAGGCACTGCCCGGGGACTGCATGCCTTTTGGAGGAGGACCTCAAGCAGCAGACCACTACTGACATCGGCCCTCGTCCCTGGCTCAGGCCGCCCCGCAGCCCCCGGGGCCAGGCTGGTGACCACTACTTGAACAGTACTTTAAGGCAGTGTTTAGCAGTGCCAGCAGCGCAGCAGTGTCACCAGAATTTACTTCAGACTGCTGAGGAGGCCACAGCTAAGCCACCTCTTGTCCACTTCACTAGTTCACTGGCCGAGGGTTGTCTTAGGAACCTGTACCCGCACCTGCGAGGCCCCGCCCCCAGGGTCTCCCAGCCCCCAGCCCAGGGCCCTGTCATCTGTAGGACCTGGGAAGTTCTGCCTTCAGAAGAGGGTGCCTGGCTCTGCTTCTGCGCAGCTGAGACTTCTCGTTAAATGGCCTACAAGCCACCTTCTGACTCTAAATAGAAGGGCTGAAAGCTGACATGGTGGCACAAGCCTGTGTGTGATCCTAGCCTTAGGGAGGCTGAGGCAGGAGGACTGTCAAGTGCCAGCCCAGCCTGGACAACTTTGCAAGACCCAGTTTCAAAACAAAATAAAGGATTTCTGCTGGTCTTTCTGAAAGGAGCAGTTAATGCTTTTTTTTTTTTTACTCTGAATTTTTTCCTCTTTTGAATTTCTTTTGACTTCTTTGTTATGTCTTCTTTTTTTCTTTAAATCAATCTTACACGTTTATTATCTGGTAACTTGAACAACTAATGTGAAGATACCATCATGCAATACAGCAATCGTTGTTGCATTCCTATTACTTAATTTAGTGAAATCTTACCTTGTTTCTAATGCTTTTCTTCTGTCATTATTTTATATTCTTTAAAATTAAAAAAAGCAGCTGAGGGGCCACAGAGAAAGCTCAGCAGTCTAAGCACCTGCCTTGGCAAGCACAAGGACCAAGGTTTGAGCCCCAGTACTACACACTGTGCAGGCCCTGGAACCCCGGGCCGACCACCAAGACCAGCCGTGGTGTTGCACACCTATAATCCCAGCACTGCGGAGGCCAAGGCCAGAGGATCACTACAAGCATGAGCTGCATAGCAAGACCCTGTATCAAACACATTTAAAAAAAAAAAAAAAGGAGCTGACGTGCTGGTCAGTGCAAAGGCCCTGGGTTAGAGGCCCAATTTCCCTGTCAGCTGACTGCTGGTGAGCTTATGTAGTCTTTTTTTTTTTAATGCTGCACTGGGGTGCAAGGCCCTGCACTTGCCAGGGATGCATTTATCCCACTGAGCCATCTCCCTGGCCCTCTTATGTATTCTTTACACTCAAGTGACTTCTGGTCTTTTAAATAAGACAAATAAACATTCCACAAAATTAACATAACTCATCGTGGAAGGGCCGTTAAGCCCCTGCACAGAGACTGCCATGCTCTAGCCTGGAACACCTGCCCTCCCCCTGCTCAGCCCCCCTCCCCCTGCAAGACCCAGCAGGGGGGCTCCTCTGCTGTGAGCCTGCCCTGATTTCTGCAGCCCTGGCCTCAGTTATTCTATTCAATCCCAATACTCCCATTTTGAGATAAGACAATGAAGCCCAAGGTGCTAGGATCTCTGCAGGCCACACAACAAGGTCACAAGGTCGTGAGTGACAAAGGCTGTGGTAGAACCCAGAGGGAGTGGGTGGCCTGGCTCTCAGCCTCTGCTCTGCCACCAAAGGTGATGACTCTAGCTTGTGCCCTCACATAAAATTTATTTATTTATTTATTAATTAATTATTATTATTATTATTATTATTATTATTATTTTTGCAGAACCGGGGATTGAACTCAGGCCCTTGCACTTGTCAGGGAAGCGCTTATTCCACTGGGCCATCTCTCCAGCCCACACAGTCATATTTCACATAACCCTGGTTCCCCACAACACCAGGCAATGAGGCAGCTCTCATCACTGCATTTTCCAGAGGGAACCTCAGGTCCCCAGGAAGTCAGGTCACTTCTTAAGTCCAGAGCCACAAATGCTGGGCTTGGACTCACATCCCAGTCTGCAAGGGGTTGGAGGCCAGTCTGGAGGGTATTAACTCATTAGGCACCTGATAGCTGTGTGACTTCTTTCAAGCTAACTGCCCTCTCTGTGGGTGTTCCTCACCTGCACAAGCAGGCCACTGAGAGTGTCTGACTGGTCAGGGTGGTGGGAAGATTATTAAATTAGTTACGTAAGTGTTAAAGCAGAGCTGGGATATGGTGAGCACAATATAATACCGACTATTATGAAATAATAGAAGCATTCGTGAGTTTACAGAGTCTAGACTCCTGGTCTCCTAAATGAGGTTAACTAATCCAGCAACTGGCTGAGACAGCCAGGGTGGCCTGCGCCTGTGCTCCTGCAGCAACACATGGCCCTCGTGATGACCGCAGGGGCCGGTGCGTCCTGCGGCTGACCTGTGTCTCCCTCCACACTCAGGTGTGGAAGCCTCAACCACCAGAGGGAGGGAGGCCAGGCAGATGGGTCCAAGCTGATAGAGATGGCGTCTTCCGTGGTCCCAGGTATCGAATCCCGGGCCCTGCGCTGAGCTACACTGCACTGCTTTCTTATTTTTTACTTTGAGACATCTCATCAGCTCACTTGCCTTGGTCCTCCTGCCTGAGCTTCTCAGAGCACTGGGATTGCAAGCACGCAGCATCATGCCAGGCCAGGACTGGTGTCTTTGTGAGAATTTTATTTTTCTCTGTCTCTCTGTTTAGCCCAAAGAATAGTTTAATAAGGACCCGTGGGGTGTGCATGGTGTGTGTGTGTGTGTGAGTGTGTGTGTGAGAAAGACAGGGTCTCACTGTGCAGTTCAAGATGGCCTTGAGCTCACTTTGTAGCCCAGGGTGGTCTTGAACTTGTAATAATCCTCTTGCTTCGGCCTCCCGAGTGCTCTGCTGCCATACCTGGCAGGTGGCTTCTAACCTTTTCCCTGAGCCTGCCTCAAGCCCAAGGGCCAGCCCTGGGCAGCATCTCAGGCTGCCTCCAGAAACCCCCCTCTGAGCTCAGTGTCCTCCAACTGCCTCCTACACAGGCCAGAGCTGGCTTGGCCCCCAAGCAGGGCCCAGCTGGAACTTGTAATTGAACCTCTGTGATGAAGGGTGGGGTGGGGCCAAGCCAGGAGGACTTCCTGGACAAATTGGATCTAAATAAAAATGGAGCACTACCTGACAAGCTCACAGACCAGGTGTGATCACAGGTACCACATGCTGTGCCAGCCCTGGAACCCTAGGCTGCTGTGCTGGCTCTGAGAGTGGGTGTGGCTCACTCCTGCAACCCTAACGTTGGGGAGGCTGACACAGGAGGATCAGTATGAGTCTGAACTGCACAGTGAGACCCTGTATCGAATAAATAAATATGAATAAATAATTTTTAAAAGGCGCACACAGTCCTGTTCCCCCACCTGCTGGCCCTATAGCCGCACCCTGCCGAGTGCCGACGGTTTCATCTGATGGTCTTGTGCGGTCTCGTTGTCCTGTAGGTCTACGCTCCTCGTTCCCCATGTGGTGATGAGAAAGCAGAGGAGGCCCAGGGGCCGCACTGCAAGCAGAGCTGGGGCCAGAGCCCAGGCTGGGCTGGGAAGCTATGGCTGGAGCTGAAAGGGGCAGGCCAGAGGCCAGGGAGGAGCAAGCATCCCAGCCTTGCCTCACACTGGCTGGGCCAGCCTCAGGCATGCACAAGTGATGCTGCAGAGTGGATGAGGACATCTTGGAGGGTCGCAGGGCCAGTTACCTCCAGTCCCTGACCTCCCATCGCTCCTAAGGCACCTGCCAGTGCCAAACCATGGAGGAGGGAAGAAGGCCAGGGGAAGCAGGTGCACAGGCCATGCAGATGCCCAGAGGGGCCTGCCAAGCACCTCATGCCTGCCTAGCCTGGGTGCCCAGCCCAGAGTTCCACTCATGCCCGCTCTCACTCTGCACTCTGACAGGGGCATCCCCCGCTTGTGTGCCCAGCCCAGGGCACACGTCCAGCATCCTTGTCCCTAACCAGCAGAGGGCGTACTGCTGTTGGCCTCTGACACCCCCACTCATTCTTCACGTTGCCTGAAGGGCTCCCTGTAGCAGGCCAGGGGTCCTGGAAGGGCTCAAAGTCTGGAAGGGGCGTTTATCAACTCTATTTGCTCACTGTTTCTGGCTCAGATGGCTGCATGCAGACTTGCATGGGTGGCCACCCCTTCTGCAGGGCTAACGCTCACGCCATCCTCACTGATGTAGGTAGGGTGTGTGTGTGGGGAGGTCCATTCTACTGTTCGTGCAGCAGCAGGCATAAGTAAGGCTTCACACCTGTAATTCCAGTACTCTGGAGGAGGGTTGCAAATTTGGGCCCAGCCTGGCAGTTTAGCAATGTAGCAAGACCCTGCCTCAAAATATAAAAGGGTTGGGGTCATAGCTCAGTGCAAAGGCCCTGGGTTCAACCCCTAGTATCACAAAATAGAACAAAACAAGGCACAGCAAAACGCAGCCCGATACCACACGGAGGACACAGGAGCTGTGGCTGCAGCCATGAACAAGCTCAAGAGCAGAGGCTTAGCGCGCAGTACAGGTGGGTGGAGCTGACGCTGTGACGTGGACTCCTGGAGGCGGGACAGGAAGAGAGAGGGAGAGAGCTGGTAGAGGGCCAGAGGCTTGTGGTTGACCAAAACCAAGCCAGGGACAGATCTTCAAAAGTGCACGGCCACAGCTGCCAGGAGGGAGCAGCATCCTGAGCTGCGGTTTCCCCAGCACAGCAATCCCTCCTCATGAAATCCAATGTGTACCACAGGGGTGCGGCGGGGGTGGGGGCTGCAACGCTGGCTGCCGCACGCAAGGGAAGGACCATTCCTCCTCCTCCCTCCCTCAGGGGCGCGTGCAGGGCAGATAAACCATGAGCGGGCTGGAAAAGCCTCCCAGGAGTTGGGCTGGGGGAACTTGCCCAGCAAGAGGAGGTTATATAAGGCCACTTGATCCTAGGGTGCCCAACGGTGGGGTAGTACTAGGTTGCACAGCGAAGCCAGATGCCACCTACAACACTGTCAACATGTAGTGGCATGTGTGAAAGGCAGAGCCACTAAAAGTCAGGTGCCTTACAGGGAGGTCAACCAGGGCACCTTCAAGCACAGGAAGCCCCCCCACCACCATGGTACCCACAGCAATGCCAGCCACTTGGCTTGCCTAGTCAGGGAACCTCCCTTGGCAAATACTCCCCAATGACTTCCCTTCCAACCTGACTTTGCCCAGCCAATCAGCATGTTATGTTCTATCCTCTAGCTTGTAGGGATTGGTCAGAACTGGTCACATGACCCACACCCTAGCCAATGAGCTTCAACCTAGGAATTCAGAACTTCTGGGCCAAGCAGCTCCCCTTCCACTTGAAGCTGCATTTGAGATGAGCATGTCTGACTGTGGCTGGATATTATGTGGGAGCACTTGCCAGGGACTGAAGCCCCCAGGGAGGCAAGCAGGGGGCTTCAGATGTGGTAAGACATGCTTCTTACGGTGGTTTCTTGAGCTCTGTCTTGACGCCAGTAAATAAGCCCCAAAAAGCCAATTTATCAGACACCAATAGAATGTGAACTCTTTGCCTGGCTTGCCTAGTATGGTTTGGGCTGAGTGTGAGTTCCCAGGCCATGCAGCATCTGACTTCTGCCTGACCCTGGCCAGGCCTTTGCCAAGCCTCCAATCATCCCTCATTCTTGCTTCTCTGGGCAGCAGTTCCACCCTTCCCTGCTGGGGCCCTGGGACCCCCAGCGTCACTGGACTCTCAGGTGGTACTTTGCAGACTTGTGAGACTCCTGCATTGTTAGCTCAGCTGCATGCCCCCGCCTCCACCCCTACTGGCCATCATGGACCCCGTGCACAGGGACACAGACCCCACGCAGTGCCCTGGGGTCCTGGGATTCAGCTACTCCTGAGCCTGCTGCAGGGAAGGCCACTCAGGAGTGGGTCCACAGTCACAAGGACACCTGCCACAGAGGAGCTGGGGGTTATGGCAGTGCCAACCAGGGAGAGGGCCATGAAGAGCTCCCAAGTCTCTCACTGGCCATACCCATGTGAAGATGGAAAGCACCACGCTCCCTCACAGAAGGACCAATGTCCACAAAAGTGCCAGCACCACTTGCTGGGATGAAAAGTGACAAGAACGCTCAGCTCAGAACACGCAGGGTGGTGTGGAAGGCACGTTGGAAGCAGAAAACCTAAGTACACAGAAAAGCTTGCACGGGAACCTGCGCAGCAGCTCTAGTCATCACTGACAGACCTGGAAACACTAAGATGCCCTTCTGTGAGAAAATCTACCAAGTGTGGCACATCTGATGGAATATTACTCAGCAGTGAAGCCACAGGAAGACTCGGAGGCCTGCAATGGTCCTACTCGGTGAAGAAGCCTGCTTCTATGGCTGCCCACTGCACAACTCCAGTCATGTGACATTCTGGGAAAGGCGAAACTATAATGGCAGTGAATAGACTGCGCCAGAGAGAAGGCAGGAAAGACTGAAAAAGTCAGGGATGGACCTTCCTAACAAGGCAGAAGCCACCTTCCCCATCTTCTGAGGCAAGAACTATAATTGGGCAGGGGCCAGCAACAGAAGACTATAGTTCCCAGACCCCCTTGCGGCTAGGGGGCCCCCACGGATGTGAACGGATGTCCTCCTGGGCAGGAGCAACGTCTTTTATCTCCTGAGGGGGCCAGAACAGACATGCTAAGAGGGCCAAGGGATGACTGAGTCCCAAGACAGAAGGCCCCGGGCCCTGGTATTTGTTATAAAAGAACTGCCTTGACTGGGAATTTCACTTGGAAAAAGCCGTATCTCTGTTGCCGAAGGAGCCATTATTGGGGTTTTGCCACACGCGACTAACCTCTTACAGTCACAGATGCAGGTGCCCACAGGATTGCTCTAAGGATTCCTCATAATACAGGTAAACCACCTTCCCTCATTCATTCATTCATTCATGCACTCACTCACTCATTCACTAACTCATTCATTCATTCATTCAGTGACTAATGGGCCAGATTCCTATGCTGGGATCCAACTGTGACAGAGAAGATTCTTGCCCTTGTGGCATCCGCAGGGGCGTGCAGAGGTAACCAGCCATAAATGCAAAAAGAGCGACACCCAAGTCTCTCACTGGCCATACCCATGTGAAGATGGAAAGCACCACGCTCCCTCACAGAAGGACCAATGTCCACAAAAGTGCCAGCACCACTTGCTGGGATGAAAAGTGACAAGAACGCTCAGCTCAGAACACGCAGGGTGGTGTGGAAGGCACGTTGGAAGCAGAAAACCTAAGTACACAGAAAAGCCCCCACAAGGGGCCGTCCCAAGTGCAGGAATGCTCCTGGCAACCGCCGCTCTTACTGGGCGACCAGCTCACCACCCCACCCCGGTTGAGGCCCCTTCCATATATTACTGCACCTTATGTTCCCACAACCCAAGCGGTGGGTGCTCCTGCCCATCCCTGGACCAGCGAGGAAGCTGAGACACGCAGAGGCCGAGAACCCTTGCCTGGCCACACAGTCAGCAACTGGCGATTCTGGCATTTGCATCCTGGTTGCCAGACCTTGGCCTCTGAGTCTTTCCCGCTCAAGCAGGGTTGTGATTTGGAAGGGAGGGAACGCCATGTGGATGTTTATGCTGAGCAACGACCGTGGTCTCAACAAAATTAGCAGAAACCCCTGCACTGAGCAAGCTCAGCTCTTCTTACCTGGGCACTGGTGCTGGCAAGCCCGCCCAAGGGTGAGGCTGGGCTTCTAGATCGAGTTCAAGAGGCTCACACTGCAGGGACCCTGACACCCAAAATGCTGGCTCCTGCAGGCACAGGAGGTCTGAGGGACGCCCACCTGTCAGGAGGCACAGGAGGAAGGGCTATGAGTGCCCAGGAGGGGGGCCCCCATCAACCCACTCTTCTGGCCTCCCTTTCCTGTGTGTAGTGCTCTCTCCATGCCCTGCGGGAAGACGAAAGAGGCAACAGCCATGGACCCAACACCAGGCCGGGTGGAGCCAGCCCCAGAGCACCAGGGCTGCCCAGCTGGGTGCACCCCACATGCTGCTTCTGGCAAAGTGCCCTTTGGAAGCGGGTGAGGAGCTTGGCAAATGCCTCACAATTGGCTTTGATGGAAAACGTAACTTCCTATGCCTGACTGAGTGGAAGGAAATGCCTCAGCCTCAGTCTTAGTAGGAAAGGTCCTTCCCTGTGGCAGTGCGTTCCTGGGTCGCTGCAGCCAGAGGGACCAATCAGTTTACTTTTCAGTCTTCAAAATTGAGCAACAGCTCCAGACCTTTTTTTATGTTGTATTTTGAGACGGCGCCTCCCCAAGTCCCCAAGTTTCCTAGACTGGACTTGAATTTGCAGTTCTCCTGCCTGAGCCTTCCAGAGTACTGACATTATGGGTGGGTACCCCATGCCTGGCTCTTTTAAGGGACTGATAACCCAGACAGAGGTAGTGACTCGGCCCAAGTCACGTAGCAAGTTGGTGGCAGGGCACAGCCTGTGCTTCCAGTCTCTCCCGACCTGTCGGTCTAGGTATGCCTTCTTCACCGCCAGACCTACAGCTCCTGGAGAGGCGCTGGCTGCTGCGTGCTATCTGGGGTGCACATCCCCTGTACCCATTCCTGGGCCCGAGCAGAGATGCTCTCTGGTTGTGATTGAGCCTGGACAGCGGGTGTGTTCATGTGTACATACGTGCATATGTGAAGTGTTGGGACCATGATGGCTGGAAGTGTGGATAAAGTGACTTTTACGAGGCACGAAGCCCACAGGAGTTTTTGGCACTTTATGATTGCTTTAAAATGTTAGGGACAGGCAGATTGCACGTGTGCGTGTGCATCTGTGTGCGCATGTGCCCGTGTGCGCATGTGACCGCGCGCGCATGCGTGCTTACAGTAGCTGAAGTGAGCCCTGGATGGGGTTGCCCCGTTCCTGTAAAAAAGTCTCCAGACACAGAATTTCAACGGCTGCAGCCCCTCATCCCCTCTGCCCTCTCACAGACCATCTAGGGCCCAACCTGCCTGCAGGACCTGAAAGGCAGCCGCTAAAGGCCACCAGCCAGTGAGATGCAAATGTCATCCCTGCTTTGCAAGCTGTTGAGCTAATGTCACCGTCAGCCAGAAGGCAGCCAGCATGTGAGAACTGGGGTGTGGGGGTGTATGTGGGGGCTCCCCAGCTTTTCCAGAGGGGATGGAAAAGAGACAAACAGCTTTGGGAAAGGGGTGACAAGGGAGATGAGATCGTTTTAGCAGGAGGATGCTGCCTCTCCAGGTCTCTTCCCGGGCGTCTCTCCAGCTCTCTGTGCCCCCAGTTTCCTTATCTGTGAAAGGGGGCACAGGACCAACCTGCAGCCTCTGCAGACTCTTGGGGTCCACTGTGAAGCCTGAGGGATCCACGAATGATCGGCTCTAGCCTCCTTGACAGCAGCGGCTGGGAGGCTTCGTGGAGGGATAGGGTGGGGTGTGGAGGCAAGAGCAGGCCGCTGTGCACAGGTGCAGGGGAGGGGGCTGAGACACTGGATTGGAACTCACAGTCGATGTAAGGGACAAACTTCATCAGTGTAGAATGCTACCTGAAATTCTCCTCCCTCTTCCCTTCCTTGCACATGGATGTTTGAGCCCAGGATGCTACACTGACTATAGCCTACCTAGTCCTTTACTGATTGACTAAGAAAGAGTCTGGGGTTGGGGGTATGGATCAGTGGCCTAAGCGCCTGTCTGGCAAGCTCAAGGACCTGGGTTCAATCCCCAGTACCACATGCTATGCCAGCCCCAGAACTCCAAGCAGGGTAAAGTGGCGTATGCCTGTAATCCCAGTGCGGGGGAGGTGAAGACAGGAGGCTCACTCCGAGTCTGAGCCCCATAGCAAGCTTCTGTGCCACATAAATATACAAACATAAATAAATAAATGATTTTTAAAAACTGAAAAAGAAAAAAAAACAGCTAAAGTCCAAGGTGGTGCGTTGCCTAGGCTGAGCTTGGCATCCTCCTGCTTCAGCTTTCCAGAGACCTGGGATGGCAGGCAAATGCCACATTGGGTTGACACTTTTTTTTTTTTTTGTGGCACCAGGGATTGAACTCAGGACCTTGCACTGCAGGTGATTATGCTGCTGAGCTATCTCCCTAGCCTTGGGTTGATACTGTTTAAAACAGAAAATAAGCTACAGAGCTCAGGCTTGTGCGTGTCACAAGTGTGTCACACAGAGTGCAAGCCAGCCTGCAAAGGCGGGTGCCCTGTGCCTCTGTGGGGCATCAGTGTGTGTATGTGTGCGGTCCTGAGCCCCCAAATGTGTTGCTGGACCCAGAAATGGCAGGTGGGGAGGATGTGGCGGGGGGTGGGGGGTGCTGCTTGTGGCAGTTACAGGCCTGGGTCATCCAACAGCAGCCTGGGAAGCCCCGGGAGCACCAAAGCTGTGGCCCAGCCCTGGCCACCTGGTCTGAGGTCAGCCACGCCCTAGGCTCATGGCTGTGGGCACAGTGGCTTGGCTTGGCTTGGTCCTCAGTTCTCCTTCTCTGCAGTCCCTCAGGATACCTGCCCAGCAGAGGAAGGGACCCTGGAGCAAGCTGAGGTCAGTGAACAGGCACCTGCCTTCCCATCCTGCTTGGAGCCAGCCATGCAGTCAGGGCAGTACTCAAATCGGCATGCCTGTGCGACCTCACAGCTGCCACACTGACCGCGGACGTACAGGACAAATCAGGGCATGTTGGCAGAGAACCCAGCCAGTGCCTTTCCACAGTTCTGCCCTCAGTTTCCCCACTGCATGTGAGTATATGGTGGTGTACTGAGGACTGAACCCAGGTCCTTGATGATAGAATTTTTTTCAGGCGCTGGTGTGGCAGAGAAACAGGCAGAAGGACAGGGAAGGGACTCTATTATCTTTGAGGACACAGTGAGAACCTGGGGAAAATGAGGGATTCTCTGGAGTTGAACAAAAGGAGGCTGAGGCTTTTACAGCCTTTTGCCAGTGGTGGAGTCTGAAGGGGATGTTAAGATATACCTGGGAAGCTGATTGTGGTCATTTCTGAGGTGGTAAAAAGGTAACAAAAAAATTACACGCTGGACTGAGTTAAAAAAAAGTGGGGAGAGGTGATCTTGAAAAAGATGGGCTCTTAAGGGCTTCAGCCGTTTTAGACGACCATCATAATAACTCAGCAATTTATACTAGGGTAAAACCTATTACTTCACACTGAGTACATCTCCAGCCCTTCTTTACGTTGAGACAGAGTCTTGCTGAGCTGTTAGATGGCCCAGGCTGGGGTGGAACTTGCACCTTCTTGCCTCCCTGAGCTGGGACCGCAGGTGGCCCACCACGCCGGCTTCAGTTTGCCTGTCTACAAAACAGACCCTCCAAGCTCCAGCAGGGCATCACAGAGCCTGTGGGGCTGCCTTCCTCCCTGTGGCCCTGTACCCCTGCAGTTGACTTCATGGACCAGTGCCTGGAGGGCCTCTGGGCAGCAGGGAAGGACCCAGGGCAGGCTGGCGGGAAAGAGGACAGAAGCTGTACATGTGGGTCACTAACTGTGGGTCGCTGGGATGACTCCCGGGGTAGGGAAGTTATGGGGCCGGGAGTGATGACTGCTGGTGACAGGTGACAGTCTTTCCATTAGCTGGATGCCTGCTGTGTTTCTGGGCCTCGTGGGGCAGCCTGTATCTCAGGATGCAGGCGGGGCTCGTTACCTGTGTGAGCTCAGAGGAAGAGGAGCCCAGGGAAGGCTGCCCAGAGGAAGGGGTAGACCGAGCGTGGCGGATGGGAGCAGCACTGTGGACAGAGGGGAGAGCCACGTGGGAGGCAAGTGCCCAAGGCCAGGGGCCACGGCTGTCTGCTGTGGCAGAGGGGCACATGGGACAGGAAGGGAAGAAGGCACGGATGCCAGGCTGAGGATGACGGACTATATATGTACAGGCAACGGGCAGCCACTGAGGGTCACAGAGCAGAGGTTTGCGTCGGGAGACCATGGAGCCCAGGCAAGTGCAAAGGGACAATGAGACTGGCTTGGGGAGGTGGTGATGACTGAATGGGGACACGCTGGGTTTGCCTTCTAGTTTTGCTACTGCCCCACAGTACTTCCCAGAACTGTGGGGCTTCTGGGAAGTCACATCTCTCCTCTGGCCTTGGCTTCCCCTCTGTGGAGTGGAAAAAATTGAGAGCAGTCTCAGGGGGAGGCAGCGTCCACCAGATCCCATCTGAGAAGCCCTTGGGATACAATGAGTGCCTGATCCTTGCTTTCCGAAATGGACTTTTGGTTTTATTAACCAGCGATGCCCTTCTTAAAAGTTCAAGGTCACAGAACTGGCTAGGACTAGGACGGGCCGTGCAGGCTCCAGGCCCAGGAGAAGGAAGTTATGAGCAAATAAACCTGGAACAGCTCAGGGAAGAGTCTTGATTTTAAAATATTGTGAAAAGAAGACGACTGCTTTATGACTTCTGCACCGTGTGCTTATTAAACCCAGCTATAAATGTGAACTAATAAGTAAAACGAGTTAAGCTAATGAAAAAAAGCCAACCTTCAGCCTGGATCCATATTACCTAATGGCAGCCCATAAACATAAACATAAAATTTTAAAATACAAGGATGAATTGCCAGGCCCAGAAGCTCCAAGAACCTGCAATTTCTTCTGTCTGAAAAATAAACGCGATTGATTTTAGTGGGCTGCTTGTGCTCACGAGTGCGTCTTTGGGAAGTCATAAAGGAAGGAATTATTTCCAACTGTTTACTCACTGAGGATTGTAGGTATTGAATTTAAACTGTCTCCGATTCCTAATTAGTGCAAACCAAATTAGAATCCAAGTACAGCAGGACTGGAAAGGCCCTTTGAGGCCTTCATGCTCGGTTTTTGTTTTACAGACCAAGAGCAACTTGTCTAACTAAGCTCACCCAGCGACCCAGGCTAGGACCAGGGCTCCAGCCAGTGCGCAGTCCCTGCAGCCTCCCAGCCCAGGCTTTTGAAGTCGCCTTGCCTTGTGTTGGTAGCTCTTACAGCAGGGACTTGCCCCAACCACAGGGGAAAATAGGAAGCCAGGCACAAGCCAGAGGATGCAGGGGGCCAGACAGGCCGAGAGTGTGGGTGATTCTGAGGCTAGATGAGGGCCTGATGGGTATGGAATAGAGGTTCTGGTCTCGAGCTCAGTCAAGCAGCCCAGCCAGGAGGAGACACCGAAGGACCGGAAGGACACGCCTGATCCAGAGGCTGCATGGCTTCCTGGACTCTCTGTGCCCTCAGCCCCAAAGGCCTCTCTCTATGGAAGTCTGGGCCCAACTCTTTTTGGCTCCATCTCATACACACCCACACACACACACACACACACACACACACACACACACACACACACACACACACGGATGAGTATGAAAACAAGGGGAGCCCACGTGCACATGCGCACATGCATGTATGTGTGTATTAAGCTCCAGGCTGCACATGATGGTAAAACAGATGTTTTATTACTACCTGAGCACAATTAATCAACACGATCAATACACAATCCACATTACATAATTACTCTGCAATTACTACTCCAAACGAACTACTTTATTGCTGAGCTGTGCTGGCTGCCAGGCCTTGCTGAAGGACAGGGTAACAGGCGGGGACTGCCCTTCCTCTCTTCCCTGCTCTCCTGCCCTACCTTCCCATGTCCTCTGGGGTCTGGTTCTTGTCATACGGCAGGCAGCACCTCTGCCAGAGACAATGGCGGCCGTGATCCGTGCCTCAGTTTCCTCCAGGTAAGCTGGGGATCACAGTAATGACCTGAGGTGACTTGTGACTTAATGCAGTGGAACACAGAAAGCTGCCTGCTTGGTGTCTGGCACAGGCTGGGCTCAGTACAGTCCACAGAACTCTTATTTCCCCAGAAACGGCCTAGTCAGAAGCCCTTCCGATCTCCACACTTGAGAGCAAAGTCCTCAGCTGCTACCTGCAGGGGCCCTACCCTGCCATCCCCCTTTATATATCACTGTGGCCTGCAGAGTCTCCCCGAGCCCCAATTTTCCCCTCTCTCAGGTAGACACAGGGCTTCAGGAGCGGACTCCGATGGCGCCCCTCTCCTGTTTGACAGCCCTCCACAGCACCCACCTCCTGAGCATCAAGTCCCTCCCACTCCCAGGCCCTGGAAGATCGCTGAGGTCTGAGCCCCACTTTGGTCTTTTCTGGTCTCAGAGAGCACAGGAAGCCGAGCTCTGGACAAAGCTATGAGTTCCAGGCAGAAGAGGCGTCTTAGCAGATTTTAGAAACACTCATGCCCTCCACGTATGAAGCGCAGAGCATCTTTATAAGCCAGGGGTCTCCGCAGGACCATCCTGGGAAGGGAGTCTGTGTGTCCCACTGTCCCTGCTCATTTCCAGGCCCCTGGATGCCTTCTCTGTCCCCCGAGCTAGCTGCGTGGAGCAGCAGGATGGGTGAAAGCCTCATCACAGGCTGGTGCACACCTGCCCAAGAGGCCAGGACTGCTGCCCGAGCTCAGAACAGACGCACAGATCACAACTAAGGGGACTCAAGAGGACCTGTACCAGGGCTCTGAGTTTGAGTCCACTCTCAGCTACCTAAGTGGTAAGAAGCAGTCATTTCTGTCAACCAATGAAGGGTGTGTGGGTCATCTTTCATCCTAGGCTCTGTTCTTTTCAATGCCTCCTTCCCCTCCCCCAGCCCTCTCTGAGGACTGTGGCCCCTTCTTCTCATTTTTTTTTTCTTCTTCCAAACAAATGCTCACAATGTAGCCCAGGCTAACCACAGCCTCATCAGTAGAATGGGGACAGTAGGCTTCTTTTCTGTGGAGCTAAAGATGCAGCCAGGAGATTGCCCAGGGCAGGGTACAATGACCCCAGAAAAGGGAAGCCATGACTAGTGTCACAATCATACCTCTGCCCCATCACCAAGGGGATCTCCTGAGGAACCCCAGACACCATGCACACCAGAGCCACCTTGGGGCCTTGAAAGTGTCGTCCCATACATTGGTCCTCGTGGGTGGTGACAGCCCTCAAAGGCTCCAGGAGCCCCAGCCCAGCTCATGGGACATAGCTGGCCTGGCTCTTGGGGATCCCCCGATATGTGGGGTGCTGAGGAAGTGGCTGCCTTCATCCAATGGGCCTGACTCATCTGATAGGCTCTTTTTCAGCAGGACACACTCACAGCTCACAGGCCGAGTAACAATACAAATGAATGTGTCACTCCCTGAGGGGACAACTTCTCCAAGGCATCCTGGACCAGGAGTTTTCCATTCCCACAGGAAAGGGCCAAGGACAATGGTCCTCCTTGTGGCCCTGGGGACAGGGTTACCAGGGGTCATGGGCCTTGTCCTCATGTAGCCTGGGACTTGGTTACTAGAGGTCACAGGCAATGTCCTCATGGGAGCCACGGACAGTTACTGGGGGCTCTGGGCCTCCCCCAATGGGCCATGAGGCAGGGTTTCTTAGGCACATTAAGTAGATTTCCACCTTTTAGGAGAGGCTGGGCACTAGAGCCCTGGCTGCAGACTTGGGGACGAAGCGAGAAGCCCATCCCCTTGGCTCTGCAGAGCACAGACTGGGGACCAGGTCTGGGCCTGAGAGGCCCACCTTGGCCTTGAGCTTGGGGCCTCCTCTGTGACTCATGGATAGTGAGCCCCGCACCTCAAAGGGCCACTTCTGTAGGAGGAAAGACAGTTCCATGCAAGGCGACGAGCTTGGCCCTGCGCAGATGTCAGGGCTCTGGCCAACACACAGATCCAACAGACATGGATTCTTCTTATTCTCCCTGCTTACTGAGGTGGTGACCATGACCCCGGAATACTTGGAGGTCTGTGAGAGCCCCCGCATCCCCATACTATGCTCTGCTTGCCCTCCAACGAGGACACCCGTGTTTTGGAGAAGCACCTAGTGACACAGACGTCCCTCTCTGGAGTCCTCCTTCAGCAGTGTCTTTAATAGCACTGTGCTAACTGCCTTGATGTCTGGCATTGATTCAAAACATTTCCTCTTCACAGTCATTTAGACTTTGGGGAAGAGCCAGACACTGCGCTGTGCATGAGGACCCTGTCACGTTTTTATGTGAATGAAGCCTGCCTTTCTGTTGGGCGGCGTGCGGCAGCAGTGTCACCACAATTTTGATCACACCTCATAAAGCAGCCCCTCTCCCGATCCTGCTGCCCCCACCACCCACCTGCATACCACTCATTGCTTACGCATCCCTCGGTGCATTCGCAGCTGCTTTCTGTTCTGCCCATGTCCACGTGGCAGGAGTGGACTTCCTCCGGGCAGCCACCATTCGATCTGTGGCCCATGCACAACTAATACTTGTGCCATGTGCAGTCTTGCTGGGCACCACCGCCGAGGCCCTGCTGTCTCTGCAAGTGACAGTGACAGGCTCCCGGTAGCTGTATGCAATGCAATTCTCACTGCAACTCTTGCAGACAAATTTCATGGGGGGAAACTGAGGCTCAGAATAGAAAGAGAGGTGCACGTGTTATTGGGGGAACCAGGAGCCCTGAGCTTGGAGGCCGACGGCTCTGTGCCACCATGTGGCTGAAGCACATGGGTGTGTGGTCTAATCTCTTCAGGCTGCACCTTTCTGCCTACAACACGGGGCAGAGCTCCCGGTGCAGGCTGCAGGCTGCTGCAGGATCCGGTGGAGGAACTGCCAGGGCGGCTTGAGCCAGGCTGAGGTTGAAACAGAAGCTTGGCCTGAGGTTGCTTTGCTTATCAGGCTTGCAATCCACCCCTCCTGGGGGCTGCCAAGAAGGGGAAGGAGGACACCTTTTGGAGCCAGCCTGCCCTGAATAGGAGCCCTGGTCTAGCCCAGCTAACTTGGGGTGCCCCGGAGCACGTGTGCTTGTACACACACACAAACACAGAAGACCTCTCTCCTTTGAACTTCAGTTTTCTCCTTTGCAAAATGAGAGCAATTCTTCACCTCAGGGCTGTAGGTGCATGAAGGGGATCACCCACAACAAGGGCTTCAGCCTCTGCAAGTCTTGCAACTCTTTTGATGTCTCACACTGTCTAGTTAAAACATTACTAACCCTCTGGAGGTGCAGGGGTGCTTGCGGCCGCCTCCCGCAGACCACCCACCTGGGGCCCTCTGCATCACCACCAGGTGCAGCAGGGAGGTGCCCTGCCCTCCTCATGAGAGCTCTTCCTCACCAGCCAGCCCTGGCTGATGGGGGCCTCAGGCCTCAAACAACCTCAGCAAGAGAAGCCAGCAGGCTAGAGAGGTATCTGTTGCAGAAACTCTGTCAGCTGTCTAGAGGGGGAAAGGGAACGAGGAGGTGCTCCCAGAGGCCTGTGGGAGGGAGCAAGGGGTACAGAGACCCAAGGAAAGGAGGAAGAGATAGAGGGAAGCCGCAGACATGGGCTCATTTATCTGGGCTAATCCCAGGGAGTGTCTGAGAAATGCTCTCATTTTTTTCAGGAGGCAGGACAGAAGCTTTTGCTAAGACAGGATTGGATGGGGGGGCTGGGAGAAAAGAGGGTGGACAGGCCAGGGGCCAGTGTCTGAGCCCCTGATCTGGCACGCAGACACTGCTGTCTAGGAGCTGGGAGCAGAAGCACACGTGTGTGTCCATGGAAGAGTTCAGCAGCACTTGGTCTGGAAACCTCGGGGCAGGCAGAGGTGAGGGCTGGAGCCGGGCAAACCCTTCAGTGGACTGAGCCAGGCCTCTCACACACCTAGTGTTCACTGACTGGAGACCTCAGCCACATCCACAACTTCGAGGTGGGCATTTGCTTACATTGCTGGATACTCCGGCCTACTCAATAGGCAATAAAAACTAAACCACCTCACCAGCTGACATGGCTTTGTACGGCTGCTGTGACGAGTCTCCACAACACTGCCAGCTTAAAAACAGCACAAAGTAATCCTGGAATGGTAAAGCCAGAAATCCTTTCAACTTGGCCTCCCTGGGGTTCAAACTAAGGTGTGGGCAGGGAGGTGCCCCTGCCAGCCTCCAGAGAAATCCATTCCTTCTCTTCTTAAACCCTGGAAGCTGTCATGTGACTTGGCTCATGGCCCCAAAGCTAACAATGCCCCCCGGCACTCCCAGGATGCCACCTCTCATAGCTCTGGCAATGCGAGGGCTCATTCCCTGTAGCTGAGCTGCAGAAAGGGGAGCCAGATGGGATGAGGGAGGCTGCAGAGTCTGTCAGACGCTGTGGCCACCCAGACATGGGGACAGTCCAGAACGGAGCACAGAGGCTCGCATGCCATCCCCATGGGTCCCATCCCTTGCTGCCCCTTTCCTGTGCCCCCATTGAACACTCAGCATACATCCAAGTTTCCTAGTCCTCTGTAGCACTGAGAAATGTGACAAGTGACACTCTGACACCAAGTGGTTCAGCTACAGTGTGTTTTTCAAGGTGGCTAAGTTTAGCTGGAGCTCAGGCTGAAACGCAAAGATGCGCTCTCTCATGGCTCTGTCAGAGTCCCTTTGCACTGCCCTTGGCTTGGGGTGCACCTGCTTGGACTGGTGTGCCAACCCCACCCTAGCCCACCCCAGCCCCAGGCTAGGCTGCTTTTCCTTCCAAGCCCTGTGCAGAATCAGCTCACAGCTTCCAGGGGCCAGGATGCAGGAGGGACCAAGGGGGAAAGGGAAGGTGCGACTCGAGGGGGGCAGAGCTCAGCGCTGGGTCCAGGGTGGGGATATGGACAGCGCTGAGAGTCCGGAACCTGTTCTTTCTAGGGCTGACAGTGGACTGCAGGGTGACACACGAATCACAGAATCCTGGGAGCCCGTTCCTTGCTTGTCACCTTACAGCAATTTTATCCCATATTCCTGGGGCACAGGGACCATCACCCCATTTCACAGATGAAGGGACAGAGGCTCAGAGGTGGGGCCTGGGGGGGTCTCTGCCCATCACGCTCCACCTGGCCCCCAAAATGGGCTCATTGTCACTTAGGAGCTCGTGTCTAGGTGTCCCCCAAAGCGTCCTGCAGTCATGGAGCAGCTTCTAGGGTTTGTCATGAATTCATGATCCATTGCTGAGATTAAGGGTGTGAGTGCTACAAGGAGCCTGGGGTAGATAGCCTGAATACAGCATAAGGGAGGGTGACAGGCTTGTCCTATACTGCTACTGCTCCTTCCTTTTCGCCCTGGCTGTTTTGTTTTCCACCACCATGAACGGCTGCCCTCTGCCTTGGAGTCAGCTGAGCAGGGACTGAAATCTTCCCCAGCTGTAAGCCAAATAAGCCTTTCCTGCCTTAACTCTGGGTGTCAGGTATTTTGCGCCAGCAATGAGAGAAAAGCAACTGAAACAGGGCCTGTTGGCCTTGGTCTGTCTGCGGGCTCCAGCAGCAGGATCCCAGCCATGCGGGTCGTGCCAGGGAGCTGAGAACGAAAGTAGGCCCTGGCCTGGGCAGTTTGTGGTGGCCAGCCTGGGGGCCCTGGAAAGGTGATGCGCAAGCAGGGACCTAGGGGTAGGAGTACCACAGTGATCACAGTTCTAGCCTGGCTCAGGCGGGCTGGTCACCCAGGCTGGCCCCAGTGCACCAAAACACCTTGGACAGGCACCGTAGGAAGCACACACGGGTCCCAATGTCTTCACCTGTAGAAGAGAGACACTCTCCTCCCCCACACACACCCCTGGTAGGGCTCTGGCAAGCAGGACACCAGAGCCACCAGGGCCAGGAGGGAGCGAAGACATAGGACATTCTAGCTGCTCTGCTGCTGTAACGTGGGTCTGGCTTGCAAGAACTGGGTCACTCTGGCTGGGACCAAGAGGTTCTATCTGCCTTCCTGGTTCTGTCCTCCATGGCCTGAGCAATTCTCCACCAGGCCCCCTGCAGTGCCACCCTGCATCAGAGCCAGCTGGCTTGGACAGAAGGCTACGACGCTGTGTGTGTAGCAGGCACCGTGTCTCAGTGCCCTAAGACAAGAGCCAAGGTGGCGGGCGAGTCCTGCAGGTGACAGATGCACGGACTATCCCAAACTGCCCAGAGCTGATGGGCAGAGGGATGCAAAGCCTTGGCCTTCTGTGGTCTAGGAGAGCCTTCTTTCCAACACATGTCACTAACTTTGGGGTACAGGCAGAATTTTGTGCCCTTACCCCACCACAGTCCTCAGCTTTCCAAGACAGACCCAGACTTGCTTCCTTACCAACCCACTGAGAGCTAAAAGTGCAAGCAGAAAGCATGATGTGGGCATCCAACCCAGTCTCTGGGCTCAGATGCAAAGCACCCGTGTCTCCATGGCTTCCCTGTCACCACAGATTTGACTGTAGAGGCCACAGCCCTGCCCCTCTAAGAGACAGCACTACCCCACCTGCTGCCAGCCTGAGCCACAACCAGAATTCACAAGGGACAGTTCCTACTGAAGCATGCACTGCCCCTGCACTAACATAAAACCAAGGCTGGCCTTGAATGTGCTGGCAGCCCTGGATGTCGTCAAACTCAAGATCTTCCTGACTCAGCCTCACCATGCTGGGATTATCCTCCCCATGCTGGGATTATAAAACAGGCTGCAAGAGGAGGTGGTTCTGGTGAGGCTACAGCCAGCCTCACAAGCAGTGTCAGGGGCTCAAGGGGCCAGCTGTCCTTGGTGTCTCCAACACCCAGAAAAGCCCTTGGTCTCAGATGAAATGAATCAAGGAATGAACCACAGCTCCTGCTTATTTATAAGCCTGGGAGTGTCCTAGCTCAGGCCCTGATAAACACAGCGCAGGAGGCAGGAAGCCCAGATTGGGGCACTGAGGAGGAGGCCTCCTTGCCTCTGGCCCCGGCCCTTATCTATCAGTATCTCCTGCTTTCCCTTCCTCCCATTGTCCAGCTGGCTTCCCACAGCCCCCGGCCCAGGGCCAGCTTTGTCTGGAGGTCACCAGGCAATGAGTGCAGATACAGAAGATGGAGAAGGCTAGCTCTGCTCCCCTCCTGGAAACAGCTCTGTCTCGCTTACCCAGCGCCCCTCCCCCTCGCTGCAGGGCTTCCTCCCAGATCTGAGGCCCTCTCTGTCCCCTGTGGCTGTGCTCAGAGATTCTGTAGAGGCCAACTGATTAGCTTAGGTGGAGGGAGGTGGGCAACAAATTACCATGCCCAACAAATAAGCAGAGCCAATAAATTAGGGAGTTAACAATGATGGTTGGGGGGCAATGTGAGGGTGAGGGGTGCCAATCCCCTCTGCCCCTAGTAGTAACAGGGAAATCCAGAGATTCCTAAGGGCCTAAACTCCATGCCCCATTTCTCTGGGGAGGCAAGTTTTATGGAGGGAAGACCCAGAAAGCAGGAGAAAGGGAGGGGTAATCAGGACAGGGCTTTTGATTTAACTGATTTGCAGCAGCTGCCTACAGAGCAGAATCCTAAAGCAAGAAGGATGCCCGGGGGTCTCCAGGGACCAGCTGAGTAGCCAGCACCCTTCTCTTCCTTCTCCCCTCCTCCAGCCACTTGACTCCAATGAGCTTGGCTAATTGACTTGGAGGGTGATAGAAAATGCTGGAGATGTGTTCTCATGACAGCATCAATTCTGTTCCTTTCAGCTTTAAACCTATAGTCAAGTCCTTAAATTTTGGGTGTGTAATGGCGGGAGGCAGCGCACAGGGACATCAGAAGCAGCAGCCCACGTGGCATGGACCACTGGCCATGTGTCCAGAGCCAGCTGCTGCTGGTCGGTTCTGCTGGTCCAGGGAGAACTCAAATGGAACCTGCTCTGCCTTGGGGATCAACACCCCTAACTCAGTTCCACTGCTCCCGATGTCCCTAGTTCCTTTACTCTCCTGATCTTGGTCTAGTATGATTTAAAAATGGTATGATTGGGGAAGTCAAGCCCAAACAATGACTTACCACACTTTTGTGTTCCACAGCAGGGTCTGGTCTTATTGGCACCTGCCATCTTCCCTGGACTAGAATGGGTCTTCCCTCAGGTTGCTGGGAAGAACAGCACAAAGGGGCTGTAATTCCAGAAAGGTGGCCATTCTCCAAACACTGGTGCTCCACTTCCAGAAAGGGGAGCTTGACCAGGAAGCAGCCTAGAACGCCATCTCCCAGACTCCTTTACACCTAAGAGGTCACATGACTTTGCCTGGCCAATAGGAGTGGAAAGTGTGCCTTTCCTTCCAGCATGTCTAAAAAAGTCCTGGGCTCTCTCCACCTTTTTTCTCCTCCTGTGGTGACTCCGGTTGCCACATGTTGGAGCTGAAAGGAACTAGGTACCCTAAATACTGGATGGAGTGACTCACCAAGCATTCAACTGACCTGTGAGGAAAAACCCCTGTGCAGCTAGGATCCAGCCCTGAATGCTTCCTTCACCAATGTGGTTACTCAAGTCACTGCGTCCACAACATTCTTGGGAAAAGCCCTGGCCATCTCAAGAGGTCAGCAGGAGTTTGCTAAACCAAGAACCATTTATTGATCACCTGCTACCCCTGGCCCTGTGTCATCGACATTAATCACCTCCCATTCACCTCTACGAGTCTCTCTTTGCTGCCTGTCACAGCCAGACTTCTCAAGGGAGTTGCTTACACTTCCTGGCGCCACTTCTGCACCTTCCACTTCCTCCTCAACCTCCACGAGTGTGGCCCCCATCCCTAGCCATTCTCAGGAATATTCTTGGCAGAGATCCCCAAGGTCATGGTGTGGAGCGTCTGGACCCCCCAGGGCCTGTGTGGACTCCTTATTCATGGGACAAGATATGACCTGACACCCCTAGGGATGCTTAAAACTACAGATGGCATTGAGTCCCACAGTGAGTGTGTTTTTCCCTAAGGATACACACCTACAATAAAGCTTAATTTATACATTAGCAACAAGAGATTTAAAAAAATAAAACAGAACACTTAATAATATACTATAACAAAAGGTATGTGAAGGTGGCTTCATTCTCGTATCTTATTGTATTCATCCTTCTTGTGATAACTGAGGGTTAGAAGAAAGCATTTATGGCTTCTTCTCAAAATCCAAATTTTGAGCATCAATACTGGGCCTTTAGTCCCTCCCACTGCCATGGCCCACTTCCAGCAATTTCAGCAGAAACCTACTATGTACTAGATGAGCTCTAGTCAGGGATGAAGAGGAGAAGGTGAGGAAGAAACCATCCCACCCTTGAGAGGCTTCCATTGCAGTAGGCAGAGTATATACCCATTCTTGGGAGTGTTTTTTGTTTGGCTTGGTACTGGGGATTGAACTCAGGACCTTATACTTGCCAGACTGGTACTTATGCCACTGAGCTATCTCCCCGTCCCTGTCCCCATTCTTTAGGCAAGGAAACTGGTGCTGAGAGAAAAGCACCTCCAACAGATCTCTGGGCCTATCATTTTGTTTACTGACCCAACACAATAATCTGAAAAAGATCCATGGAAACAAAAAGATACCTTTGAGAGAGAGCCAGGTTTAACATGTACCTAGCTCGAATCCCAAACAGGGACAGAGGAGAAACACAGCCATCCCTGGCTCTACCTCTCACCACCCAATTTTATTATCTATCATTTTCTAATTAAAAGTCAAGCACTCTCAATAATCCCTGATGAGCACCAAGAAAACGTCCTAATTTTAGCTCCATGCAAAAACAGTCTGCTATCATAGGAGATAAAATTATGTGACCTTCGTCAGGGTCGCGGGCTGTCTCTGCGTGTCCCTCTCCCCGTGTGCACAGAAGTCACAGCCAGGTGCCTCACTTATGACTCCAGTGTGTGTGACGGGAGCTGCCTGCCATCTTCCGGTGCTCTACGAAGCTGACATCTTAGTGCCATGCTCGTGTGTCGTGCGTCACAAGGCGAAGAACAAAGCCAGGAAGTCCGGCTGTGTTGACTGTACAAAGTTACTAAAGTCCGAGTATTTAAGTAACTAGCCCCCAAGGGTCAAGAGTGAGTAGGCCGTGCACCAGGGTGGTCCTACCCGAGTGCCCTGCCGGCACCTACTAGCGAAAATGTTCTCCATAGCTTCCAGAAGTGTAAGTCACAAGACCCCACCCTCACCCCAGAAGCCACTCTTGTTGGTGCCCCTCACCTTCACAGTACAAGGCATGTCCTGACACAGAGGATGGGCTGGAGGAGGCGCCAGGTTTGCCTGAGCCCAGGTCACGAGAAGTTGCCCCAATTCCGTCAATGAACACATATGTGTGCTCAGCAGGGTGGGTCAAGGTCAACATTAACAGGAATCAACAGACCAGCTGAGCCAAAGCAGAGATGGCAAGGAAGCCTTCTGACTCCTCAGGGTCTTGTGCCAGGAGCTCGTAGGGGCTCATGCTTGCCCCTCAGATTTCCTGGGGTCCCTGCAATACCTTGATAGCCACCTCCTTTGACTGGCGGGAATGAGGGGGACCCCCTGCATTGGAACCAAGCCCCAGAGACAACTGAACCCCTTTGTCTTGCCAGACACCTTTGCGGGATCCCATGAACTTTTTTCAAAGCAGCATTTGCCAGAAGTAAGCCGTTGGCTCCAGTTCTGGACTGTTCTGCAGTATAGGGATTTTTACTGTCACAATATTTACTATAACAAGATTTGACAAATCGAGTACTACCATGAGTGACAGTCTGTATAAAAGAAAAAGAGAACGCGGGTTTCAAAAAAAACCCCAAATGCATGCATGTGTGCGCGTGTGCACGCGCACACGCGCGCACACACACACACACACACAACTTCCCCACTCCAGCAAATGGAATAAGCAGAGTGCATAACAGAGGGGAGAAAAGTCAATTAAATCATGATAATTACTTCCGCTGCCGTGCCCGAGAGCAGTGTGCACGTCTATTAATTAGGAGTACCATGTTGACTATGGCCGTGTGACTTCCACAGGGCTGCCAGCGTGCTCGTAATGACACTCTCCGGGGGAGCAAATGTGTGAAAATATTTTCACCCTTGCAATTAGCAGTTTTAAAGAATCATGTGTGCATGCACGCACATTCCTGGGCGGGAAGTACAGTGATTTCTGCTGTCCCCAGAAGTCGGGATGACCAGTCCCAGGCCCTACAATTCTCAGCTGCTCTGGCAGCACACTGAGGCACAGGACAGGCTGGGGGTGGGGATATGGAACGACAGGACACACAGGAGGGTTATCTGGTGCAGACTCAGCCTCAGGCAGGACAACTCCCCTACAGCCCCACAGAAGAGTCTCTCTGAGGGCCACCTTGAAGGAAGGGGCCTCGCTACAAGGGGACTGACTCCACCCTCAAGTCCTGTCCAGGCCTACACACCCACATTGGGCCTGACAATCTCCAACACCTAGTGCTGAAAAGATGTCCCCTCTCCCGTTCAGAGAGGTTGTGGGCATAGTCAGCATGGATGAAGAGACCACCTAGGCCACTTGGCAAAACAGAGAAATTGAGGTTCAGGGGAATTGGGCCATGGACACTTAACGGCAGCCCTTGGACCCTGGCCTCTTGAACTCCAGCCTGGTCCCTTCTAAAGGTACTATAGGCAACCTAGGTGTGGTGGTGCATGCCTTAATCTCAGCAGCCTGGAGGGTGAGGCATGAGGACCTTAGTGAGTTCAAGGACAGCCTGGCCTACACAGGCACACACTGTGTCTCAACAAAATATAGGCAAATCTGAGATACGCGGTATCATGTAGTACTTTTTCAATGTAATAACTATTGCTCTCCAGTGTCTGGCACAGGGAAGAAAGTCAATAAATAACAGTTCACTTCCTCCCCTGCCTGCGAGGATGTGTGTCAGACCTTGGCTGCTAAATTTCCCAGCCCCGGGGGACCAGGAGGGCCTCTTTGGGGAAGTGGGGAGCCTCCGGTTCTTCCTGAGCTAAGGGGGGGATTAGCCTACCCTCTCCCTTCGCAGAGGACAAAACTCCAACTTACAGGGGGGGCACTGGGCCACTGCTCCACCTGCCCCACTCCACTGGAAACCGGACCCGCTCAGGCCCTGCTGATGCCCTTTGGCCAGCTAGCTGGCAGTCAGGAAATCCTCTGGCCCTGGGCTTTCTCTGGCTTCAGAGCCAGAGGAAGTGAGGGTCAGAAGAGCTTGCGTCCTGGAGGAGGAATAGAAACAGCGTGCCAAGCGCGCAGGGCTGCAGCTTCCTGCCGCCTGGCAGCTCAGTCCCTGCCAAGCCCAGCAGCAGGGCTGCCCACAGCACACACCAGTTGGAAACTGGTGCTGCCTTGCTGGCTGGTAAACGCTTACAGCTACAGGGAAAGCTAGGTCGGTGTCCCAGAAAGAAGCCTGCAGGGCCCCTCTCTGTGGAAGGGGACCTCAGGTCTGAGGTTTCCCAGGTATAACAGGGAGGATGACTGTCGGAACTTCTGAGGACTGCTCCAGACAAGCACTTGGGCCACAGTAGCTCAGAGTCTAGACTCACAGTCAGGTCGCCTGGGTGACACGTTGGCCCCTGCTGCACACAGCACCCAGCAAGTTCCCAGGAGTCTGAGCCCAGGTCAGTAGTGCAATCCTATCAGACATCAGTGGCGGCCCAAGTGGCAGTTCCCAAGTTTTCTCTCTGCATGAAAGGATCACCACCTGTACACGTGCCGTGGCCACACAAGTGGCAAGCTGTGGTTTGACCACACAACCTATTCCAACCAATGGGGGAGGGGTCACAGCAGATGCAGAAACATGCCTGATGCCAGGGCGGCTGCTCTTGTCCTGCGAACAAAACAAGAGGTCCCAGCAGCCATAGCCTCTCAGCCCGCATCCCAGAATACTCATAGAACAGACACCAGGCCCAGGCAGCTGCTGGTCTAAGGAGGAGATGCAAGGATCAGATCCACAGCCACACAGCAGCTGGAGTCTAGTCCAGCGCAGCTCGGCGGGAAACAGCCCTTGAAAATGAGAACAAATGCTCCCCAGAGCGACTGGGCTTAGGGACCTTTCGTTAGGCAGCACAATGGTGGTGATAACTGATATGACTCCCAGTTTACTCTGCAAAAGAGACACTGAGTATGTTGTTCCAAATTTTAATGCTGTAGACAGCTGGGCCCGGGGCCAAATCCATCGGGGCTCCTCAGTCACTAGCTCTCAGTGGCCTTGCCAGTATGCTGTTCTAGAGATGTTCAAAGCCCAGTGAGCCCCAAGGCCCTCCTCCAGGCTGAGGAAGCCTTCATCACAGGTGGCTTCCTGGACCCACCTGGTGGTACTGCAGCTGGGGCACAGCTGGCCATTGCATCCCAGCTTTGAATATCACCCTCAGCTGGGTCAGAGAGCACGGGTCTATCATGTTCTCACCTCCCTCAAAGGTGAAATGGAGGGGAGATGGAGAAGCAGGTTCTAGATGGGACAGCCAGGCCACTAGGCTCCGGCTGAGAACCCACAGCCCATCCGCTGCACCCAGGTAGTTGCAGCGGATGTCCAGGTCCTCCCGCCAAGTCTACACTCACTCTTGGAGGAAGAGTGGACACAAGCTGGGCGGGCCAGGCAGAGCAGAAGGGCATGGGAGAAGCACTATGGTCTCTTGTGGACACCATCCCAAGCGTAGTACCTCAGGGCACAGCCTGCTTGCCTGCCAGATTTAAAGCTTCATTAGGCAGAAGCTTGCGGTCCTGTTCTTAGGGCATATTCCTAGTGGGTAGATCTGCTCAACTGGCTCAGTTAGTCACTGATGAATGAATGAATGAATGAATGAATGAATGAATGAATGAATGAATGAATGAATGAATGAAGCATCGAACAAATGATTTACTGCCAACTCTCTGGGATCCCATCTTTCAGGTTGGTGTTTCCCTCCGAAGCCCCAATTCCAACCCAGGGGAGTGCAGGGCATGCAACAGAAATAACGTGCTGAGGGAATGAGCGGTCTTGTCTCAGGGACTCAGTTTCCAAATCTATAAAATGGAATGCCAGGTAGCATCTTCCAAGTGTGTGGCTGGGTTCCCACCTCTGCTCCGTAATGTACTTATCAGACAGGCAAAAGAGAAAACTCCAGACAAGACAGGGAGTTGCACAGAGACACGGTTCTGCCGTAGCGCTGCACCCTTCTACTTAGCAGGTGGGAAGAGTGCTGATTTTCACTCTGTGAAAGCTGGTGCTGGGAGTTTGTGGTTACTTCTCTTGTGTCTTTTGCTTTTTTGTTGTTGCCCCAGACATCTGTCACCTACAACTGGAAGAAGTTGGCCCCAGATACAGATGTCAATCTTGTTTCTTTCTTTCTTTCTTTTTTTTTTAAAAAACAATGTCACTGGTAAAGGAAATCAAGTCTGGGAACCTTGGCCCAGTGCTCTGAGAAATGCCACAGACAATGCAGGCTTTCCCACTGAACAATGAAGAATGAAACTGCCGGAGGAGTCCTTTTTGGCTTTTGTCTGTTTTCTATTTTGAGTTTCCTTTGAAAAAGTGGTTTTGCTGCTTTATAAAGTTTGATGACCTCTGAAGGCCTGTCTCCAAGGGTCCTGTTCCCAGGGTCTTCGCACCCTTGAGTTTTATTTTCCTGTCTTGGGCCCCCTGCATGGTTAAGTCTGTTCTCTATGTCTGGGTGTGGTTGGATCTGAAGCATACTGAGGGCCTCGGGGCTCTGTCCAGCTAGCTCAGTTCTCTGTGGTGGTCAGACAGCAGCCCCTGCAAAAAGACAGCATTTGAGGTGTCATCTTTGCTATGTGTAGCTGGGACTCACGCATTGGTGGTGGCTGTAGGATCTCTAATTTCCCAGTGTCCCAATGATAGTGCCTTGGCAGGATGAGGTGCAAAATAACGTCTTAGAGGTTTTTCTCCAGCAGTGCCCACTGGGTGGAAATTTCAAGAGCTCTTTGGTAACCACCACAAGACAAAACAGCCTGTGTTCAATTTACTTGCCTGGTGCTTGTAATACTGTGTGGCAAGACTTGGGCGGGTGAGGCACATGGCCATCTCCACCCCAGCAAAGTATGTCCCCACCTGTCCCCACAAAATCAGGGCTCAGAGAGGTTCTGTGACTTGCCAGAGACCCACACAGGAGGCAATGAGGTGAGAACTCATGAGCTCAAAGAGTAGCTCTCTTTTGTCATTCCCATGCAGGCTGGGGTCCCCACCTGCCGCACACTCAGCTGGCCTTCCTCTGCTCGAGGTCCTCTCTGACAGCAGTTGGGCCAGGCACCCATCCTGCCACAGAAGGAAATGCCAGGACGTGGGGGCCAGGACTGAACAATCAGGGCTGCAGAAACGAAGGCCACTGTCCCCTAGGAGAGCCAGGCAGCTGAGCACAGGGTCCCAGCAGGTAGCTGCGAGGTGAACATGGGTGGCCCCAGGCAGAGCCTAGTGGTAAGGAGCCACAAGGTGACCTGCATACAGAGAATTAACTTCTGTCCCAACGCAAAACAAAGCTCATGTCCTGCGTGTGCGTGTGCGTGTGGTGGGGCATGCACCCCGACATTAGCAGGAATGCTGAAGGCCCTGCCGGTGCCCGAGCAGCAGTGGCCGGGGCCCTAGGAAGCTGACTGATGATCCTCTCGGAACAGTGAGGATATCCTCAGGGGCTGGGTGCTGCAGGGAGGGCAGTACCGCCACCTGCCGAGCCACTGGGATTTCTGCCTACCATCAAGGTCAGGTCCTAACTTGGACTCCATGTTTGCCCTAGGCTATATGAAATAAGACATTGCTGGAAATCACCTTAAATGTACGCATGTGTGCTATGAACACACACACACACACACACACACACACACACACACACACTCTGTCTGTCTCTCTCTCTCATCTATAAGACACCAGGAGATGGCTCAGTGGACTAAGTACCTGCTTGGGCAAGTGCAGGGACCAGGGTTCAATCCCTGGCCCCGCATGCTGCGTCAGCCCCTCCTCCAGGCACGCTGGGCAGGCCACCAAGACTGGGCGTAGTGGCGCACACCTGTAATCCCAGCACCAGGGAGGCTGAAAACAGGAGCATCACTATGAGTCAGAGCTGTGTAGTGAGACCCTGTATCAAATATATTAAAAAAAAAAAAGACCAGGATACTAGCAGGGCCTACCAAGAAAATATGTTTTTGTTAAGTGGTACTAGGTTTGAACTGAATCTATGTATTCAGCTACATTCTCAGCTCTATTTTTTTTTTTTTTTTTTTTTTAATTTTCAGACAGGGTCTTACTAAATCATTAAGTTGCCCAGGCTGGATTCAAATTTGCGACTTCCCTGCCTCAGCCTCCCAGCTATAATCTTCCCAGGATTAAAGGTGTGTGCCACCCCAAGCCAAATCACATGTGCATTTCTGACCCTACTTTCATGGCTACCTGAAAACCTTACGCCTTCTCATGTCCTCTGAAAGGTGGTGAAGACATGAAGTCCACCAAACGTCTCTGGCGGTCAGAAACCAGGGGGGGAACCAGGATGCACACACAAGCGTGCTTCACATTCCAGTGACGGGCCAGGAAGGGAGAAGAGCTCCAAGCACATTGGTAGAACAGAAGCCTGTTATTATGGCGGCTGAGACAGATCACAGCCACACTCTTTAATTATGAATGCCTGCTGGGAAATATTAAGAAATGACAGTGCAGTCGGTACGCATCGATCTGCCTGGGTTTTTTAAAGTTAGGGAAGCTGGAGATGTAGCTCAGACAGAGGCCTTGTCTAGCACATGCAAGGTCTGGGGATCAAGCCCTGGCACTGACATCGGAAAAAGAAGAAAACAAAAACAAAAACACAGAAAAGCTAAATTGAAGCTGGTATAATTGCACAGATCTGTAATACCAGGACTTGAGGGGCTGAAGCAGGAGGATTGCAGGAAGTTCTAGGCCACCCTGGGCTACAAAATGACTTCAAAGACATCTTAAATTACATAGCATGTAGCCGGGTGTGGTGGCGCAGGCCTGTAATCCCAGCACTCGGGAGGCTGAGGCAGCAGGATTGTTGTGAGTTCGAGACCAGCCTGAGCTACAAAGTGAGCTTTTTGAGACCCTGTCTCAAAAAGACAAAAAAAAATTAAATAAATACATTACATAGCAAGACTCTGTAGACAGACACACAGACAGACACAAAATTAATGAAAGAAAGCTGGGTATGGTGGTGCACACCTGTAATCCCAGCACTCTGGAAGGCTGAGTCAGGACAGAGTTCAGCCTGGGCAACTCAGCAACTTATGAGACCCTCTCTCAAAAAAAAGTTGAAGATGCAGTCCCACCAAAGGCCCTGGAATCAATTTCCCACAATAAATAAAAGGTAAAATTAAGGAACATTAAAAACAGGCACTCAGATGTAGCAGCCTGCTCCCAGGAACCATTAAAGAGGAAACAGGGTGAGCATCTGTCCACAGACAGCGAATTAACAGGCCATAGCCTGGCCGTACCAGGAGGATTCTCCAGCCTTATAAGGGCATGACGTCCTGCTCCGTAGCATGATGCTGCTGGGCCTCAGAAACACCCTGCCAAGCGCAGGAAGCCGGACTCGAGGGACTGTGCATCACCCCATCCGTTTACACCAAGTGTCCAGGACATGTAAATCCACCGAGAAAAAAGGCAGAGCGGCATGCCAGCAGCCCAAGGAGAAGGACCAGCAGGTCTGGGGCTTACCCTGGAGGGATGGGAGTGTCTCAGAAAGTGACAGTTGCGGTGTCACAATCAAGCCAGACGCCAACCACTTGTTCTTGTAAAAATGCTCAGCTTTATGCGATGTGAACTTGCTCCTTTCAATAGATTTTAGGAAAAGAAAAAACTTGCTAAACGGCCCGAGGTCTCACAGCGACCCAGGCCAGCGGGCTAAATTAGGGCTCTATTGCTTCCTAACCCTGTGAGCTCAGGTCATCACTTTTGGGCTCTCAGCCTCAGTTTCCTGCTCTGTCAAATAGGTCCTTCTCCAGCAATCATAAAAAGCTGGGGATTAGGAAGTTAGCACTTACTGAGGGTGAGCTGGCCAGCCTGAGCTGCTTTTCACTGCTAATCTCACGTCATCCTCATAAAAAAAACCCATTTGACAGAAGAAGAAGCAAGGGGTTATTTTACCTTTTATTTACTTATTTATTTTCTGTATTTTAGGGAAGGGTCTACAGGGTGTTTAGGGTCTTACTACTAGATCAGACTCGTAGTGATTCGCTTGTTTACAGCTTCCTAAGAGCTGGGATTGCAAGCACAAGCCACCATGCCCAGTCTCAATTGCTGTCTCATGCACCCGAGGAGCGGAGCAGGCATGGCAGGCCCGGGAATCGGACCTCTGACCCCTGCACCTGCTTGAAGGTGCTTTAATCTGCTGAGCTATTTAGCTAGCCCTTTATTTTACTTTTCAATCTTTAATTTATTTATTTATGTATTTTTTTGGGTCTTGCTATGCAGCTTGGACTCATAGTGATCCTCCTGTCTCAGCCTCCCCAGCACTGGGATTATAGGTGTGCGCAGCCATGCCCGACTTCGGTGACCTGCACAGTGCATAGGCCCAGTAGAGCCTGGAGTACCAGGCCTGGAGCTCAGGCCCTTGCGCTTGCCAGGCAGGTGCTTAGACTGCTGAGCTATCTCCGCAGCCCAAGCTAAGGTTTAAAGAAAATCAGTGGTGTGGGAGGCTGGGGCAGGAGAACCCCAAGCTCAAGTCCAGCCTGGGCAATTCAGTGACCTGGAGAGATTCGGGGCAACATGAGGTTAGTCCTGTTCCCACTGTGGAGCCCGTGTGGCCTTGGGAGCTCACCTAACCTCTCTGTGCCTCAACTAGACTATGTGGTTAATCACTCCCACCTCCAAGAGCTGGCTGAGGACGAAACAAGCAGGGCACAGGGCAAGGCCTGGGGCAGCTCCTCAGGGCGCAGGGCTGGCTCTGAGGGCCAGGGTGCTGAGTGGGAGTAGGCCCAAGAATGAGCGCAGGCAGAGGGTTGGCGGGGCTAGGGCTGTGGCTCAGTGGCAGAGTATATGCCTAGCCTGTGGCAGGCACTGGGCTCCCTGCACCCCCCAAAAGAAGGACCCTTGGTACATCTCCCAGCGCCAGTGGCTGCACGAACAGGGCCCTCGAACAGGGCCCTCGGCAGTTACCCGCAGAGCACAACAGCCAGGGACATGCTCCTGGGAAGGCTGTCCCCAGATCCAGGGCCACAGGGAAGTGGGAAAAGCAATTTCTAAGAAATGTCAAATTCTGTCTTCCTCCCAGACAGCTGCTGGGCCCCAGGGAGTAATTTCAGGTTCAGATTGCTTTTTAATCCCCAGAGACTTCATCCCCTCCCATTTCCTCCAGAGCATGCATTTGGACAATGTCACTCACTCCTGAAGCACACAGGAAGGAGGAGGCCGCTGGCCAGGCAGGGATTCCAGCACCTCAAGCCCGAGGGGTGCCCTCAGGGACCTTCCGTGTACACAGGATGCTCTTATCCCAGGTCTGGAGTGTCCTGGTCCACTTCTTCCCCTGTGCTGGGTCTGTTTCTTGTCATAGCTGTTCTCTGAATTCAGGTTCAGAGACACCCAGTGAGCACAGAGTGCAGGAGGGAGACCTCGGAGAGCTCCAACCCTCCCTCACCTCCTCTACCATGTGGAGCCAAGTTCAGCTGTCCGATCCTCAATGGGCTCACCTGTGAGGTGGCTAACATTCCTGTGAACACCTGGCACACAGGAGTTCAAACAAGAGGGCAGACTGAAACTTCTGGAATGATTACAACAGGGTCTCCACTTGGCCCCCTGCCCATCTCAGACCCATGGGTGGCTGCCTCCTTGGCCCACAGCCCAGGGTCCAGCGTCGGAGGGGTGCCACCCAGTTCGGAGCTCAGGAACCAAGCCAGGCCCCCTCCCTAAGTACCTCGGGCTGCCACCGTTTCCTGGCCCCACAGAGCCACTTCGTACCACAGCAGCCCTCCCGGCTCCCCCTTTGCACCCAGCCCTGCACAGGCAGGAACTCATCAGCACCAATCCACACCCTGCTTTACAGACGGGGAAACCCATGCTTGGAGGTACCAAGAGCACTGCCTGAGGTAACCAGATCAGAACACAGCGGATCCAAGATGCAGACCCAGGTAGTGAACATCAAGCTTTACAATGCCAAATTTAGGGAGTCAGTGGTCCCCAAACTTGGGTTATCCCTGAGCCCCTCCTGCATTGTATCTTCTCTATATCCCAGTGTCTTTGGCACTGGGTCTTGAGACAGGGTCTTGTTGTGCAGTTCAGGCTGGCCTTGAACTTGTGGCACTCCTCCCACCTCAGCCTCCTATATTCTGAGAGTACAGGTCCGTGGCACCAAACTCAGTTCCCACTTCTATTTCTCTTAACAAAATTTGTCTTCAAGTATCTGAAAACCAACTTAACCTTGTTCTCAGCCACACAATCTAGGAAGCTACGGATCGAATGCACTAAATATCCCTGATCATACACAGATGCAGATGACTTGATCGTCAGCTAGATTAAAAAAAAAAGTGCTTTCCAGCTCCTGCAAGTTCTGCCTCCAACTGTCAGACAGACCACAGCCCGGGAAGGCTGATGTGCTTCCTCCCACTCCCAGGGGGTCTCAGGAGCCAGCCTTGCAACCTTGCACCTGATTCAGAGCTGCCAACGCTGTCTTAGATGACCAGACCAGTGTTCCAACCCTTGTTGGACAGAGCATCTGGAACCAGAAGTATTCTTTCAGCCCCAAGTTAAATTCAACAGGTTTTTTTTTTTTTTTTTTTTTTGCCTACAGAGCACAGCAAGGGACATTAAAAGTGTAGCTTTCACAGCTTCCTTGAGACACGCAAGCGAGTGTGAGCTGGCCCACATGGGCGCCCCGTGCAGGAGCCTGGTTTCCTAGAAAGAGCCCTGGCTTCCTGGAAGAGTTGCTGCTCTCCTAATGGGCCCAGGCAGTCCAGCTGGAGTCAGCTCGTTACAAATCCGCCTGGCACCTCCACGGCGACGTTGGCGTGTTTAATCTCTGTAGGCCCTTTCCCAGTACTCTGTACCCAACAGGCACTTGATAATTAAGGATGAGCTCTGTATGCTTGACTTCATTAAGTATAACAAGGCTTTACAGGAGAGGCGGCTGCTGGGATGAATAGCCAACCCCCCCATATCTATCAAAAACCTCTGAATGTGACCTTATTTGGAAAAACAGTCTGCAGATGTAGTCAGGATGAGGTCATACTGCATGAGAACAGACCTTAAATCCAATGACTGTATCCTTGCGGGAGGAAAGGACACAGGGAGGAGATGCACAGGGGAGGACGGTCAGGCATCTGGGCAAAGGCAGCTACCAGGCTCAGAAACCAGCAGAAGCTGGGTGGGGGAAAGGAAGGGGTCTCCCAGCGCTTTCAGAGGGATTCAGAAGGGCCTCGACTGCACCAGCAACCTGATTTCAGACTCCCAGGTCTGTGAGAGACTGTATCCCTCTGCTCCTGGCAGCCGAGTTTGTGGTAATTTATTATGGCAATCCTAGGAAACTAACACACCAGGAAGTAAGGAAGCCCACTGGGGCCATGCGACTGAGCTCATCTCAAAACTGGTGCTAGAACACTACTCGGGCCTGGGGCTCATCTCATCTGAAAGGACCGATAACTTTCCTGAAAACCAGGAGCCAGGACACAAGGGAAGCATCCGGGTCTTTCCCTGGATCTGAATCTTTCACACAGCTCTGGGAAAAATCTGAGACTAGACATTCCTCAATGGAGGGAGCCTACCACAAAAAGAGCTGTACAGATGGCCGGCAGTGCTATCTGTCCATAGCACATTCCCTCCTTAGCCCACATCACACTCTGCTCCCGGCAGCAGCCTCTCAGGAGTGTTCAGCCGGGGGTCATGGGGCACTGCCACCAGCGGTGCCCGGCAGCCTGTGTTGCGGTGCCAGCCAATTGTACCCACCCTGCCCTCCAGGGCAGCGGTGGTCTTGCTGCTGAGCACCGCATTCCCAGGGACCTGGCTGGCTGCGGGCCTCAGTAGATGCCCCGTCCTGTTTACAGCTCCAACCTCCATCCACCCCAGGATCATTGGTGGGTGAGGGGAGAGGAGAGGTTTGCTCTGATTTCTCTTCTCTCTGCCCTTCCTCCCCAGAAATGTAATCCAGTTGTTGTTTTAGGCTGGAGTTTGTAAAAGCTTTTGGACTTGAAAGAAAAATGTAGACAGAGGCCTTAGGATAAACATCTCCCTGCCTGCACACAGCTAGCAGCTATGGGGAACGCCAAGCCTGAGCCCACAGTGAGTCACTCCCCCGCCCACCGGCCCCCAGATATTAGTTACTGGGCTTCTGAGGCCGCGCTCTGAATCCCAAGGGATGAGCCATCTCTCCTTCCCTCCAGCCACAAATACTTCCCAAACTCTTCTCTTTATGGGCCCAACTATGCTATACCCTGCAGAGACACCTAAGAGAACTGGGGTGACCCTGAAGAAATCCAGCAGCTATAAGCAGAAAGAAACACAGAAGAACACAACCTGACAGAGTCATCACCGGCAGGCTCTGCGGGCTGAAACATCTGACTCGTGTGCTCAAGGTTCAAGAAGCGGGAGGGCACGTGTTTACAGCACCACAGCAGCCAGCAGCTCCACCACAGAAGCGGCCACGCGCCCCTCAGTGGATGAGGGATAGAGAACGTGGTATACACACCGAGCGGAATACTACTCTGCCGTGAAGGATGAACTTGAGTCTTTGTAGTAAGATGGATGCACCTTGAGACAGAAGGCTTAGACACTCATGATTTTCTTAGATGAGATATCCAAAAGCAAAACAAAGGGCAAAATAAGAGGGGACAGGAAGGGACAGGGCAAGAGGAGAAGACGAAGCCGAAGGGATGAAGATGGGGGCATACACATACCAACTTCCCACAGACTGTGGTCATGATGTGCCACGAACATGTACTGATAAAAGATGTGGGCTTGGGGCTGATGGGATAGCTTGGCGGTCTAAGGGCCTGCTTGGCAGGCTCAAGGACCCAGGTTCGATCCCCAGTACCGCATGCCATGCCAGCCCCCAGAAACCCTGGGTGTGCTGTGCTGGCCACTGAAACTGGACACGGTGGTGCACGCCTGTAATCCCAGCACTGGGGAAGCTGAGTGAGAAGGATCACTATGAATCTGAGCTGCACAGCAAGACCCTGTACCAAATAAATAAATAAAAATTATTTTTTTAAAAATGTGGGCTTAACTTCTCTCTAAGCACTGATCGATGTAGCCTCATGGTACTAGGGTCTAAGAAGGTGGTAAGAATCCAAACTTCTTTGCCCAAATCTGGCCTTACGGTTCAGGCCTCTCCCACCAGCCCCTTCCCTAGTCTCAAAATTCTCCTCTTCCTGCTTAGCAGCCCTAATCATCTTCTAGGCACCTGGGCTCAAAGACTCCAGGCCAGGCATTTTTGACCTTGCCCTATGCAATGGCTCCCGCCGTCACCCCTCTGCCTCCTGCTGCATTCCTACTTCCTGTGTCTACCACTGCTTGGACTGTCGCAGTACAAAGAAAGTTGTTCCTGTCTCATGCCCCCGGCTTGATCCCAAGCCCACCAAGGCTCCCCACACAGAACAATGACCTCCAAACTCAGCAGCAAGGGTTCCTGCACCTGGCCCTCACCTACCTTTCTGGCTCCTCTGCACAGCCCAGAGCTATCACCAAAAGGGATTGTGGCTTCTTGGTTTGTGAAAAACACACGCCCTGTGCTTCCCCGCTTCACATCTCAGCATTGGAAGATGCCCTGTCCCTGGGAATGCCGCCTTCTCAGTCCCCACCCTCCAAGAATGTCCATACTCTAAGAGGCCTTAGCTGTCCCCATGGATTGTGCCCCTAGTAACATAGTATCTTGCCTTGTGTCATGGTCTGCATAGCTTCCTGTGTCTTTCTCATTGAGTGGACTCCTAGTTGCCTTAGAGACCAGTGAAAACTTTTTTTAACACCAAGGAAATATCAGATGCTCAATTAATGCACAGGCTGGGCAAACATCAGGTGCTTGGCCCATGGGTGGCATGAGAGATGATTTGTTTCCACTAGGTCTCTGTCATGGCCAATACATTGTCAACTTGAGAAGTTGTTGTTCTTGTTGGTTTTTTGAGTAGGGAGACCCTTCTCCCTACTCAGCTCAGGCTGGCCTTGAACTCACTATGTAGCCTGGGCTGGCCTTGAACTCCAAGAAATCTGCCTGCCTCTGCTTAACTGCTGGGATTGCAGGTGTGCACCACTGTTCAGAAATTCAAGTGGCTCAGGGGCCGGGGTCTTCACTGTGTAAACACCCTCCTGTGCAAGAGGAAGGCTCAGAGACGGTGTGAGGGCTACATCAGCTTTGTTCCTCCCCTTTGTGCTCTTGTTGATTTTGCTGCCTTCCCCCTGAACCGTTGTCCTCTGCCATGTGCCTGGGAACCAGCTGAGTATGGACTGAACTCTCCATAAATTATGAGCTAAATAAACCTTTCCTTCCTTCACTTTGGGTGTTAGGTATTTTGTCCCAGCAACGAGAGCAAAGTAACCTAAACAGCCTCTCTCCTCTCCCCACACTGCGACCCTTCACCGTCCCTGCAAGTCAGGGATGGTGTTCAGCATCCAGATTCCAACCAACAGGCACCCTGGAAGCAGCAAGCCTGGCACAGCTCGGTGTGTGTGAGCACACCCCAGGGGCAGGGCTTCCCGAGGAAAGAAGCTCCTTCCTTCGGTGCCCTTCACTATTTCCTCCCCTGCCCCAGAGTCTTGGGGGTCTGGATCCAGGGAGCTCTCTGTCCTCCTGGCTAGGTGCCCTGGGTCCTCCCCACAGTCTCCAGCAGCAGGGCCATCTCTCCCAAGTACCAGCCCACTAGATGCGCAGGCCTCAGCTACCGGCTGATTCTCACAAGGGTTGAAAGCTGCCCTGACTCCTGCCCCCACCCTGCTCCTATATTTCCTCTCCAGCACCAGCAGAGGGATTTATTTAAAATGCAAATTAGACAGTAAACCTCCTGTGCTTTAAAACCCTCAGGAAGTCTTCAATAAAATTTGAATGTTCCCAGCAGCCCCCACCCGGCCCTACCCCCTTTCCCAGAGCCCAGCACCACAGGGGCACTCTCTGGGGCCCTGCGCTCACCTTGGGGCTCTGGCTGGTCAAGTGCTTCTAGCATCCACTAGGCCTCTTCTACCCTGCCATAGTCCCATCCCCCTACCCCTGCCGCTAATGAAGCAACTCCATCATCCACTAGGAAGCCACATGGGTGACTTTTGGGCACTGACGTGCCGGAGCCCTTGTCTGGCCTACTGAACAGGCCAAGGACAGAGCTCAAAGCAGATGGGAGCAGGGTCTCCTTAGGCCACTGGGAGGCAGAGCTAGGGCTGGCTGGGCCCTCCCCACTTCCTTTAGGCTCTCGGCCACCATCCTGGCACCTGGGAGCCTCTCCAGCCCCACACCAAGGCCACTAAAGGGCAGTGGTGGCTCCTGCAGATGCTGTGTGCGTGGTGTTCTCTCTGCAATGCTCACTGGGCACCTCTCCATGCCCTGCTCTGTGCCCACACGCATGGGCACATGGGCACACCTGCATGCTCACAGCAGGAGACACAAGGGGACTGAAAATAGCCATGGCCCGGGAGCAGGCACCACCCAGGGGGCAGAGCAGAACACAGGAGCCAGCGGAGGACATAGTGGCCAAGGTGCTCTCATTCAGAGGGGGCCTCCCAAGGTCGTACTTAGGGTGTCGCTGGGACTGATCACCTGGCAGCTGCAGCTACAGGGCCACAGTGAACATCTAGGTCTCAATCACATAGCCTTGATTGGAAGTTGATTAAAGATAAATAAGGGCCAGAGAGATGGCAAAGTAAAATAAGTGCTTCCCTGGCAAGCACAAGGGCTTGAGTTCAATCCTAGCTTCTGCCAACAAAAAGAAAAAAAAAAATAAATAAATAAATAAATAAGCAAGTCCCGCGCAAAGTGTCACAGGACTTGCTGAGGAGCTGCGAGGTTGCCCCAGGCCTGCCCATGGCACGCCCACCGCCTGTGGCCCAAGGCTGTGTCCATGCAGCACTGTCCCCAGAGGCTCTTCAGGGACTGCCTCAGCCTGATCGCGCACCCTGAGGGACACACGTGGCCAGTGCTCACAGTTTCATAATGCCAGCAGAAGACACACTGTCACTGACATCTCTCAGAATACTTTCCCTCCCTTGGAACACACTTACCCATCCTTTCTGCCACTTTCGGAAGCAGTTCTGGAAGCCCTCTTTCATGAGGGCTTTTTCAAGGTGTGATCAAAAAGACAGCGAACGCTGCAGCCAAAGGCCACACACAGGAAGACTTGCAAAAGCAGGACACTGTGTCCCCGTCCTCCTTGTTCACCAGACCTGCTGCCACAGAGCGTCTGGCTCCTTCCCAAAGTCAAAAGCCCCAGAACAAGCAAAGGTCTTGGTTCAGGACCCGAGGCAGCCGTAACAGCACCACTAAAGACCATTTAGGAAAAGGGCCTTCCAGGACTGCGACAGAAAGTAGCAGGAGTGGTGGGTGAGTGTGTGCGAGGCGCGAGGGGCATTCTGAGGTAGATTCCCGGCAATGTCTTTTACCGTAACGCATCTTTTAAACTTAAACATTCACCTTATATTTTGATCATCTGTGCTCCCAACAGGAAGTCCCTGCCCTGCCCGCCCTGACCCAGGAAGCTCTCCTGTCAGAGAGTGGACCCCCATGGTCCTGGGCAAAAGCTGGTCCAGAAACAGGGTCACGCAGACCCTGGAGCCGTCCCAGAAGCAGCGGTTAATAACGGCTGCCAATGCACTTTGAACAAAGCGTCAGGCCTCGGGGCAAACACATGGCCACTTTCCCTTGTGGGCAGGAAAGGTGCCCGACCACATGCCGTCTCTCTACACAGAGGTGCTCAGCTGGACCGGGGTGGCTGCTCGGGTTCTCCCAGGCTGTCATCCGTGGCACCGAGCCCTGAACTTGACCTGAGGGCTTCACACAAACTTAGGTGAAGGAGGTTCCACTCCCAGACGCCCAAGCTTGGGAGCCTCTCGGAAATCTCCTCAGCTCTCTGAACCTTAGTCTCTTCATAAATGAAATAAATGGGTGCTGTGGTCGGAAGCTGCGGAGCGCACCTGAAGCAGGAAGGGTAAGCATGTGCCCTGGGTGATAAGAGCAGCGCAGAGTGAGCACCCAGTAATTGTGCCTCCAGATTCTCCCACCTGACCCCCACACTCCATTTCTAACCTACCAGGGCTCAAGGACCCCTTGAATTTCCACATACAGAGTAGGGGATTGAAAGGCAGCTGAACTAGGGTGGTGCAAACCCTAGGGCAGGACCTGGGTAATCTAATAAACTGCTCTATCTGGGGTTGGACCCTGGGTGTGGGGTGCTCTTGGGGAACTGAAACCCATGGCCCCTACCCGACCGGTTTAGTCCAGTTCTCTGACCAGAAGAAGGTTCAAGAAGGTCTGGGGCATAGCTGAGGAATGTCCAGCCAGGCCCCCTGGGGAGGGACGGGGGCTGCAGCTCCACAAGGCCTCCCATTGTGTCCTGCCTGCAGGGACAGCCCCCACTGCAGCCCACTGCTCTCTGGGGAACAAAATGAGGGGTAAGGGTGACAGCCGGCTAGGGCAGAGCCTGGGAGGGGGACTGAAGGGATGGGGAGGACAGAACAAGAAACAAAGGCTGGGACAGGAGGGGGCAGGGATAAGTCATGGTGCTGGATTCCCCTGACGACCCCGGTGCCACTGAATTCAACACAGAGGGACGCAGGAGAGAAGAGCAGGAGACAGCCAGGCACAGATGGGGCTGAATAAAGCCCTCTATGTGCCTTAATGTCCCTTCAATGCGCAAACCTGAAACCCTACACCCGCCCTCTATTGCTTTTGGATGAGACTGTCTGGCAGCATTTCCTTGTTCCTACCCAGCTCCTGACCAAAATTATACCAGTTTCCTGCTTCGAACTCTCCAGTTCCGTAGGCTTCTGCTATGTTTGTCTCCGCTCCAGGCGGCTGGAGGCAGGGCAGGAGGGGGTGGTGGATCCCAGACTCTAGTGGCTGCACTCTAGTGGCTGCGTGGCTCTGCTGGGACTGGGGTGGTTAAGATTCCCGCCACGGGAGGGGCAGGACAGCGGTCAGCCTGGGCAGGAATGCTTAGGGGCTTCCTGGGCCACAGGCTGGCTCTGCGAAGTGTGACGCAGGGTAAGTGACCTAATCCTTTGGAGCCCTGAGTGGTGATGGCTGGGTCCATGTCACAGGGCTGCTGAGAGCTTGCAGGGGCAGACAAGGGGCATGGCTGGCAACCCTGCCTGGCCCCCTTCACGACCTCACGAGTGACGGCTGGTACAGCGGTGCCAACATCACTGCAGCACAGCAGCTCCGGACGAGGGCCTGTGTGCTGAGAATCGCCGCTCGCTCGGGGAAGGGGGGTCGCGTTTTCAGCTCAGGCTCAGGAGCATCACTACCCTGCCCACTCTTGCGAAGCCTCACCACTCCACTAGCATCTGCACTGGCTCCAGAGAGCCTCATCCCATCCAGGGAACGCACTACGGAACAGAGTGGGCCCCTGCGTCCCCAGGTGTGACTCTCCTGCTGACACTTGTGTCAACTCCTCCCCCAGAGGTCAGACCTCAAGTCTATCAGTCACCTCCATCCCCACCTTTCACGCCTGAACTCATCACCAAGCCCCTCCCCTGGTCTATCTCCCCAGAAATGGGGACAGAAGTATCAGTGGCCCTGGCGGCCACCGCCTGAGCCCTTCCCCTCACACTCCTTTTCTGTTCCCAGGACACCATGAGGCAGAAGCATGTGAATCTTGTCTGTGAGCTCAAGTGCTGCTTGGGCCACAGTCCCACTGCTGGAGTGGAGCACCCAACCCCCAAGACTGTAAGGAGGAACAGTTTCTGGTGGCTCTTGGCCTCAGCCCAGGGTCAGGTGGCTCTAAAGCAGAAACAGCACGGCAGGCAGATGGACCAGGCAGAGAGAAGGGAGGAGCTGGGGACAAGAATGCCCCCTCTGGGTCATACCCCAGTAGCCCACCTCCAGCCAGGCCCAGGTAACTAACTCATCCTTGAAAGAGCAATTGTCTCCATGTTGGCTAAGCCTGGCCGTGTTTCCAGGTATTGAGATGCACAGAGTTATGTGCTGGCTGAGTTTTCTCTTTATGCCCTCAACTGGCTTCAAGCATTGCAGACTTACCTAATCAAGGCGCTGAGGTGCGGTCAGATGGGTCAGTGATGCCCTGTCTGTAGTCCCCAAGAAGTATGTGTGAGCTAGGCCGAGAGACACCGTGTGCCACATTGTCAGGTGAGACCAAGTCTCAAGATAACAGGCTAGGACTTCTCAGGGCATGGACAGCACACTAAACTGAAGCAGGACCCCAGAACACTAGATACAGCCCCAATCCCCAAATCTGTGCTATGCACATTCTCTCCTCTCTCTCTCTTTCCCACCCTCCTTCCTTCCCTCTCCCCTTCTCTCTCTCTCTCTCTCTCTCTCTGAGGTGACTTCAGCCCCCCAAGTCCAGCTCACAACACCCGCCTATTTCCTGCCATTCTCAGTCACTCATCTCAAGCCACTCCCCTCTTCATGAATTAATAAAATCAACACTTGGCCCTGGGTTGAGGCCTTTGCTCCACTGAGCCATCATTCTAGCTGAACTCAGGACCCCCTTGGCTCCCCACAGCTATGAGCATGCTTTAGCAACTTTATTCTCACCAAGCACTGCGGTATAAGTGGTAGATAGTAGAATTAACTTCTTGGAATTTCATGAACTTTCCCTAAGGATTACAAAAATAAACTTCCCGGACAGTGATTTGGTCCAGGATGGGCTTCCTATGTGAATCCACTGATGAATACGGTGTCCCTATGTCCCCAAACCTTCCCCACACACGTGACTCTCAGAGGCTCCTGTGCACTCTCAGAGCTGACAACATAAAACACCCACAGCCAAGCCCTGGGATAAGCTGTGGTCCACCCCATACCCGCAAAGCCACTTCCTCTGAGTATGTGGCTCCGAGACCCAGGCTGGGCACCTGCACTTCACAATGTGCCCACCAGCCGCTTTACTCTCAGCCAGGGCAGTAGCCAAAGGGTGCACAAGAGGGGGCGTGAGCTCCGGTCCCCGGGGCCAGCAGGGCTGAGGTTGGGTGGGTATTGCAGAGGAAGGACAGACTTGTCCTTCACTAGTCGACAGCTTCCTGGCTCACAGTACAAGGAGGCAGGACTGGGGACCGCTGGTCTTCTTGCCACCCTGCTATTCTGGGTTCTTCTCTGGGTACAGAGCATGAGCCACACCCCTGGAACTCGAAACAAAATCCTAGGAGAAGTCCAGATAGAAACCAGGGACACTGACTCAGCCAGCCCACATGATCCTGAACACCAGGTTCTGATTTTAAGAGAATAATTCTTCAGCAACAGTGGAGGAACCCGTGGGGTTGAGGTGGCGCAGGGCAGGGGACCTTGACATCCTGAATAAGCAACAAAAGAAAACTTCACAGAAACTCCGCACCACCACATGCCTTTTTCCCTGCAGGAAACCCACAGCCCAGGTCAGCTGCCAGCAAACTCCGAAGCAGAATCGTAAATAATTAAAATAAAATTACAGTTGTCAAAACAAATTAGCGAAGACCCGGGAGTCTCCATTCCCTCCTTGTGCTCACCATCCTGGGAGTTCTGTCTACCGTTCCACACAAGAGCTTGGGGGTGGCAGGGTCTTCCAGATACTGAGACAACTGGCTGAGATGCAGCTGGGATGGAGAAAGGGCGAGGGGGTGTCTGCAGGGACCTGCGTGTGGTGCACGCATGGAGCCAGGAGTCACCCTGAAGTTGGACAGCTGGAGTGAGCCCCGGGGGTTGGGTTCAGCTTCTACACCACACACTCAGGTGCTCCAAGCCACCAGATCCCAAGAGACAGATGGACACTGCCAGGGTATTTGGAGAGAGAACCCCGCCTGCCCTCCTGCTGCTAGAACAGGAAATGAGGGCCGCTCCCCCAGTGCTTGACAGCCAGCAGTGGCAGGACTAAGGACATCAAATCATCCCTTGTCCCATGTGCACCTGAGCTCCACGCCTGCGTCCAACCGCTGGCTGCCGCCTCCTTGCTTTGGCCCATGGCAGAGGCCTCCTGACTGCTCTCCTGCCTTCCCCGACATCCTACTGGTCAGGTAAGCAGAAGCAGCTGCTCGTTGTACCCATTTTGGGGAAGCAGAGGGCTACAAACATCATCCAGCTCTGGTTACCCAGGTAGGCAGTGGGCTGCTGGGTCTGAGCTCAGACTGCTGCACCCTCTGATGCCAACATCATGACAGGGGAGCTGGCAGTGGCAGGCCTTGTGGGACGGCAGACACTTCCCATACTTCCTCGCTGTAGTAAGGAAACAGCAGTCCCTAGACAGAAGCCGCTGGCAGGGGACAGGAACTGGCCATGCTTGGTGGCAGCAGAGAGGCTGGCGGCCAACGCTGAGCCAATGGCGAACAGGCAGTGAAGGCCAGGAAGTCCGATCTGGGAAGATCTGTAGACTTGCAAGGGCAGGAATGGCAGCCGTAGGGGGGTGCGGGTGCTCCTGGATTTCTACCCAAGGTCAGTCAGCACACCTAAGAGAGCAGTACCATTTTCCCAGTGGCATCAGCTAATAATAGTGACTGTTAATAGCTCTCACTTATGGTGCACCTACTGTGTGCCAAGCATGGTAACACCCACGCATCTCTTGTTCAGTCCAGGTGCATGTCCTTGTGGTCTTATCTGTGCTTTACATTAAGGATTTAACAAGTTGAGTTGCTCATCCAATACTCCAGCCACTGGCTGAGAGCAGAGCCTGAGTTCTGAATATCAGCTCCCACCCTGAGCTGTGTGAACCCAGGGCACACACACACACACACACACACACACACACACACACACACACACACACACGTCCTTCTTGGGTCCCAGCTGGTGCTAGTGAGGCCTACAGCGCCACAATTTCTCAAAAGGACCTTGAGCACAGCCCTCTCTTCTCTTCCTCCTGTCCTAGGCCCTGAGGCAGCCCAACTCCAGTCCATGAACTGGGGTGTAGCTGGGGTGCCTGGGGAAGGGTCCCCGCTTCTTCCTCCTTTAATGGCTTTTTCTTCCCAGTGAAGCAATCAGGGCTCAGGATTAATGGACAGGGCTCAGGCTCTCAGTCCCACCTGCTGACAGACTCCAGATCCCCCCCTCAACCCGCCACCCCCATCCCTCCACCTTTCGGAAAAAATCCAGCCAGCTTGCTTATCTTAGTGTGGAGTTGCCATAGAAACGGCATCCCCTGCGAGATGCACTGTCATAACATTTCGCTGCTGTTCAGAACACTTAAAGACACAGCCTCCTGCTTCCCGGTCTGGTCCAGTGGGCAGCTGTCACAGCGGCTAGGCTCTGTAATAGGGGTGGGGGCCTAAGTTGGCACGGTCCTATCATTCTGGCCTGTTGAGGTGGAGAAAGGGGAGGGAAAGAGGAAGGAAACAGGGAGGGAGGGAGGCCCAGAAACCAAAGCTTTCCCTTCCCTCGTGGCACCTGGGCCAGGCCATGCGTCCTTCCTGGACAACTGGGTGATCGAACTCTGAAGCCCAAGAGTTGGCCCTACTGTGATGCCAATTCTACAGAGAGGGAATCTGCGGCCCACAGAGGGAGGCTAAGTAAGTGTCACAGGCATTTCATACCAGATGACTGGGCATGTGCACATACATAAATCTTTATTCACATGGCTTCAAACTGAACATACCTTTGATCACTGATTTCTCCCCCTGGAGTATAAACTCTGTTGAGTGAGGGAATTCCACCCTGTGCTGTAACCTTGCCTTGGGCTGCAGGGACAGACACAGCCTGTGAACAGCGAGGCAGGAACACAGCGACCCTGGAGGGCTTCTGAGTGCTCCAGAGAGCAGCCTCGCCGGTGATGCCCACATGACGCCCCCAAGGGTCACCGAGTGCGCCCAGCTGCTGCAAGACAGGCCTGCTGGTCCTGGGCAGAGAGGATGCTCAAATCCCTGCTGTCTGTACTCCGGGCCTGACCAGCCGCAAGGCCGCATACGCAGCATCTCTGGACCCTCAGAGTGAGCTCAGATCATTGCTGTTTTCGTTTCCCGCATGGGGAAATAAAGGCACAGGGAAGCTAAGAGGCAGGACAGCTCTTCCCCTCCCACGTCGCTGCCCTCTGGATCTAAGATGAGAAGACTCCATCCCCCTCAGCCAGCAAAGCTGGCAGAGTCACTCAGCTATCTGTGAGGTGAGGGACCACCTTCTGGAGCCCCACCTGCTCACGTGCTGCTAACTGGGTGAAAGCTACCGCGCCTCTCTGAGCCTGGGTTAGCCTGGGATACCCTTGAGGAGACCTCAACGACAGGAGCAAAAGCCATTATTTTAAGAACACTTTGGTCCCAATTCATTGAGACTCAAAACCCACCCTGCCTTTGCCCCACCCTCCCCATCTTGTCCCCACCCCACGAGCAGCACATCTGCCCCCCTCCAATTCAGCATGGGCCGAGGGCAGCGAGGGTGCCTTCCTCCAATCCGCCAGAGGCACGCAGGGACGGGGCTATTGTGGACTGTCGTGCACAGGTGACAGGGAAGTGACCACAGCACAGATATCACTCCAGATCCCTGTGCAAATCCCACACACCAGCAGGGCACAGGGCTGGAGGATGGGCCCTGGGCACTGTCCCCTAATGGTGACAGATGCTGTCAAGCAGGCAGGAGGACACAGAACATCACGGGTCTTCAATCAGAGCCAGAATCACAGAGCTCCTTTCCCTGTGGCCCTGTCCTTCTACCACTTCTGTGAGAAGGGACAGAGCCAACAGGCCCCACTGCCCCACTGTAGCAGGGACTGGAGGTTGAGCCCACCCTCTAGAGCTCAACCTGCTCCCCTTCATACGGGACAGGTCACGCCCACCCTGCGCCACAAGACACCAGAGCTGGGGGACAGCAATGGGCTGGGGACAACTCACATGAGACTGGAGGCCCCCTCACAGGTTCTGCTGCCAGACAGGAAAGTCACCCACTGTGCAGGCTCCCCTGTGGCACCGCCCCGTAGATAGGACGGTGAGGAACCCGTGACTCTCTAGCCACGTGGACAGCGAAAAGTGCGTGCACCCTCTGCCCCTCCAGCCCCAGCTACCCTGGCACACAGCAGGCACCACTGCTTAGCAGGGAACGAGGGAAAGGCCTCATGAGGAGGTGCCGTGGCGTCCAGCGGGACGGAGTCCAAAGTCGTGACTGCTAAGTCCGAAGTTCTACTAAGTCCAAAGTGCTGCTAGGCCTGTCCACTCAACAGGAGCTAGGAAAGAAAGCATCTGGACAACAAGGGCACTCCGCACAAGGTGAGGCCATCTCACTAGGCACCTGGGGGAGGGGCACTCCAGGGAGGAGCGCGCTGGCTTGGGGGTGGAGCTTGTACCGACCGCTGGGAATTTTTGTCAAGAGTTAAAAAAAGATTGGGTATCTCACTTCCTTTCCAGGCCTGGGATTTGGGAGTGCGCAGAGCTGGTCAGAGCTGGTCAAGCATTTCCTGAATGAATGGGAAAACAGTAAAGCCGCATGACTCTCAAGGCAAAGCCATTTTAAAACTGCAAACTCTGAGCCGGTCAGAGGCTCTCATGCTTATTTTCAGCACAAAGAAAACTACCGCGACGCTTGTCTCCCTGCCTGGACAGAGAGGCTCAGCATGTCCACCTCTTCAGCCACCTCTGCTGTGTCCCAGGGCTCAAGCTGTGCTGGGATCAGTCAAAGCTCGTGTACAAGTATCTCTTGGTCTCCCTACACTCACTGTCTACTATGTGATTCGTTTTTATTTTTTACAGAGACCTTTGTACTAAGGAAAAACATTGACAATGCAATGCACACCACGCCTCATGCAGGATCTGGATGTCAGCAGGCACCTATCTAGACTGGGACAGTGTACTGTCTCCTGACTAGGTCCGGGGTGGCTACGATCACCGCCAACGTCGTGAGTGCCGTCTTGGGGTCGATGGCACTGCTCAAGTCTTTTGCACTCAGTCCTGCCATTACTGGCAAATGACTCCGCAGCAGTTGCCCAGCCAGCCTGGCAGAGTAGAACTGAGAACAGACCTGCACACTCACTCTTAACCCACGTCACCAGTTGTGGGGCCCTGAACTGCCATCCCACTCCACAGAGAAGGTAGAGAGGATGTGCTTGCGCTTCCAGCTGGCCCCGCTGGCCACTGCCGATGGCCCAAGGACTCACTGAGCTTTGACTGACCCCAGCACAGCTTGAGCCCTGGGACACAGCAGAGGTGGCTGTGCTGAGCCTCCTGTCCAGGCAGGGAGACAAGCGTCACGGTAGTTTTCTTTGTGCTGAAATAAACACAGGAAGTAATAGCAGAGTCTCCAGAGAGCCTGCAGCAAGCAGCCTCAGCCACTGCCATCCAGCTCGAGGGGCACAGCTGGGGCATTAGCCCCAGTGCAGCTTGCAACTACAAAGCCTGGGCCTTTAGGACAGGTTGCCGTGGCTGCTGTTTGACTTTACTCTGGCCAAGCAGTCAGGAATGGAGCACAGTGCGAAGACCCTCGGCTCAATACAGGACTGTAATACATAATACCTAATAAAAAGCAGCACAGAGAAGGTCAAGGCCAGGAGCCTGGGCACTCCCTGTATACGCCAGAGCAAAGCACAGCCTCCTGGTCCATCCCCATGCCACAGCAGCTAAAGTGCTAGCTGCCTGAAGACCAAGCACCAGGGCGGTGTCCACAGGCCACCAAATGGCGAGGCTTCATTTGGTCAGAAGATGGGCTTTGCCTGTAGTTCAGTCTCTCTCCCATAGCTGCCACTCCCTATGCCCGACCCCTCCCAGCCTGTGTCTCTGGGCCTCGAGGATGGCTCGCTGGGTGCCTGATAACAGTTCACAGGGGCTGAGCAGGGGAGGCTGAGGCAGGGAAGCAAGAACAGCCAGAACCACTGAGCCCAGGGGGAGGCGGGGCCTAAGGGCCTGAGAGGCCATGGTACACCATGCGTGGAAATATAGACAGGGACTGGCCAGAGCCTCTGGAAGCCGCAAGGGTGCTGGCACTGAGCCTGCGATTGTTGTTATACAGGAGACAGCTGTGACCAGACGCAGGTCCCCTAAGGGCCACAGGCAAGGGGCAACCGGACCCAGCAAGACCTAGGGCCCGTGGGGCCTCCGACATGGCGTGGTGGCCTCTGGATGTACATGGTTGCTTCTTCCAGTCTGTATTCCTTTCTAGTCATCACCACAACAGCGTCTTGGGGTGAGCAGTTTTTCATTTCAACGAAGTCTAATTTGTTGAGCCTTGTTATAGTTACTATTTTTAATGTCCCAAGAAGTTTTGGCCTCCCTGAAAGATCTGGAAGATAGTTTTCTTGTAGAAATTAAAGAGTTCCTTGTAGAAATTAAAGAGTTCCAGTAACTCTGTAATAAAGGGACAATCCAAAGAAAAAATGGGGCAGAAGACTTGAACAGCTATTTCAGAAAAAAAAATACTGAACTGACAAGGAATCCACGTAAACACGCCCAGTATCTTCCCCTGAATAGGGAGGCACTGTGTAAATTAAAAGCCACAGTGAGATACCATTAGCCAGACACTGAAGCAGTGGCAAAACTGTGGCACACAACCCAGGTGTGACCACTGGAATCTCTAGGAGTTCATGTGTCATCACTAAGATTAAAAACATGACCGCACAAGTGCTGACCAGGACACGGAGGACCTGAAACACCTTCATAGTTGTGAAACCCACAATCACTTTGGAAAAGAGATCTGTAGTTTCTTGCTTATCTATCTCTCTCGTACTGGGGACTGAACTTGGGGTCTTCTCCCTAAACTACACCTCCAGCCCTTTCTCATCAAGTTACCCATGCTGGGCTACAACTTGCAACCTTCCTGCCTCAGCCTCCCAGAGTATTGAGGTCCAGGCCTGTCCCACCACTCTGGGCTAGTAGTTCTTTTTTATGTTAATAAATATATTTCCATAAGTTAAATATACACCTACTCTTCAATGTAGTTATTGCAATACCAAGATAGATACCTAAGAGCAAACAAAGTAGGCCCCCACTCAAAGACCTGTAATCAAATGTTCATAGCAGCCTGATTACAGAGCAGTCAAAAGTATTACAGAGGCCATAAAAAATTTGGTAAACAAATTACCGTATATCCATATAAAGGAATACAACTTGGCAATAAAGAGTAGCAAACTACTCCTAACAAGGAACAACCCTGGAATCTCAGAAACACTGCGTTGAAAGAAGAAAGTCAGATGGAGGCTAGAGCTGTGAGACCCCATTTACAGAATGTTCTAGAACGGGCAAAGCTCGTCCGTCGACAGTGTGCTGTCGATCCTGGGAGCCAACAAGGAGCCAGGTGGGGGGGTCAAAATGCACTGACCACACAGAACAAATCTGCGTGGAAGCGATAGCTCGTACAAGCGTAATTCTTTGGGAAAAAGGAAAATGGAAAGTGGCTGCGTGGTGATGTATCTGGGCCGCTCTGCGGGCAGTCACACCGCTACCGACAGGAAGAGACCTCGCTGCTGGGAGGCGCTATTTACTCTTCATCCAGCAAAGTCCTGCGGGCCTACCGTGCGCCGATGCGGCCTCCTCGGGCACAGCAAGCGCCATTCTACAGCCTCGGGCACAGCAAACGCCATTCTACAGCGCCCATCATCCACCAAGGGGTGGGGGAAGGAGCGCCCTGCCCCTTGGTGCACATGCGCCCACTTCTGGTCTGGAAGAATCCTGGCCTCTCCTCCCCCGGCACTCTCCCTTAAAGGAACAGAAAGTAGTGACCTGCCACCGCTGAGAATAGGGATGCCACAGCCAGGCAGGCCCTGGGCTGTCAGGTCACAGTCTTCACCGGTGTCCCTGGTTGTGGCTGACACCTGCTCTAAGGACAATGGTTATTTAATAGGTGGTGAAACTGAGGCTTGGGGACGACCTGATGTAGCCCCAGGCACAGGCCAGCAGGCAACTGAGTGGAAGAAATTGGGTTCCAGAGTTTCTGGTTCCAAAAGAAAGTATCAAGTTCCAGAATCATCTTTTTTTTTTTTTTGTCTTTTTGAGACAGGGTCTCACTATGCAGTTCAGGCTGGACTTAAGCTCCCCCTAGGTAGGGCTCAGCACCTGGGAGACAACCCAGAGCTGTGCCGGCCCAACGCTGAGAAATGAGGGTGATGGGTACAAGACATGGAAGGGTGCGTGTGCGCGCACATGCGGCTGTGTAGAAGCGGCTCCAGTGGGAGGGGGAGGGGTGCCTGGGGACGGACCCGAGGGCGGGCAACGGGGTGTGGGGGCCGGCACGTGCAGCCCTTCATGAGGACGCCTGTGTGGATGGATGTATACACATCTGGGTGTGCGTAGGTGTATGCACAGGTGTGCAGAGACGAGGGAGGTGTGCACCAGGCTGCAGAGCCACATGTGGGCAGGTGTGCACGGGGAACTGGACAAGGATGTGCCGAGATGGGGTTAGGTGTCCGAAGGTGTGCACAGGGAATCAGATGTGGCAGGTGTGTGCAGACGCAGGGTGTGCGCACACTGTGTGCGGCAGGCTGTGGCCCACTGGAAGCAACAGAAGCTGGTGGTCAGATCTAATTTATTGGTTACATAAGCGTTCTTATCTGTGACTGGACTCTGACTCGGAAGTAGGAGCTCTCTGAGAAAACAGCCTGTGTCTCTTGGCAGTTTGTTCCTGGCATTTCTCTTTGGCTTCCTCCATACTATTGGCCGGAAGTCGAGCATGTTCTGCAGCCTTGTGCTTGTTTTTCTTGGTATGCCGCTTCTTGAGAGCAGGGCCTCAGTGAGATGTGGAGTAGCGAGATGCTGAATCATGGGTGATGCGTCTTCTGTTTTGAGGTCTTTCGGGCTACATAC